>JAVQKC010175627.1:0-23980 GCA_036025475.1 Philypnodon macrostomus
TTTCTAAATTTGGCAAAAACATTCTTCACAAACATCCAGACAAATCAAAAAAGTGATTAAGGTCCCATTGGTAATAGTTGTAGCAGACGTACGGGGCAGACGTACGGGGCAGACGTATGGGGCCGTTTTCGCCGATATACACCTTGCTGTCGGGGACGACAGCACAGGCCTAGTTTTTTCATAGGCGTGAGAGGTACTCAAAATCTGTACTCAAGTATTAGTACTTGATAACTCTGTGTTAGTGTTCAAAAACATGAATGCATTGGTAAAATGTGGCAGTGTTTGTCGTTGTGTCAGCAGGTAGGGCTAGAGTGTGTCCCGTCTAAGGTCCATAGTTGCTGTGATAGGCTCCAAGTCACCCATGGCTCCTAATGCAATTAAGTGGAATTAAGCAAAGTCAATGACCATAGATACTACATACATACTTGTGAACATACTTTTCTATCCATATACACCCCTTTGGAGGTCTTTTCTAAATCACCATACCATTACCATAAGCATTCTGCTCCTGATCACAACATTGCACTGCATCTTACACCAGTGGTTCTCAAACTTGAACTTGGTATGTCCAAGTAACATCAAAAGGACAATGAAAGAAATAAATTAATAAAAAAAATAAATACATCGTACTTAGAAGACATAACTTAGAAGGTCAAAAAACAGCAAACGTATTACAATAAATGACCTAATAGTCCTGACCCAACCTAAAGAGTTGATTATTATGGCCAAACAAAGTAGCATCAACAAGCTTGTGGACAGTATACCACAACGTCCTGAGACATTGATCCATGTCAGGGGGAGCCATACTCTATATTAGTGACATATGAAAGAGTCATATTGGACATTCTTCTGTATGAATGAATGCATGTTTTCTGTTTAACTGACAAAGGTGTAAGAATTGAAACAAAACCGTTAATATCCCTGATTTAGTTTGGTCTGATACAAATCTTACAAAGTTTCAGTTTGGGCTCATTTTCTCTGTGATATTTTTGGAAGAGATCAATAAAGTTTAGAGATAAAGATATGCACTATATCAAGAATAAATCACATCGTCACAATCATTTTATGAGAAGAGGTAAAAAAATATATAATATATATAATAGTGTATTACTCATGTGAATTGAATTGTCCCTAGGAGATAAATACAGATATTTGAATTGAATTGAATCCTATATAATACCTTCTTCCATTCCCAGTTGGATGTAGCTCGCCGCGTGACTTACTCCATATCCCCCAACGGTTCACTACTACTCCAGCCTTTGACCAAAGAGCACCACGGGTCATGGGAGTGCAGCGCCACTAACCGGGTGGCGTCTGTGTCCACCACTACACAGGTCTATGTGCTGGGTAAGTGCATGTGCATTCAATCCTGACTATTATGTTACACAAGCCTTTTTTCAAACCGCTAGTCCATTTTTCAGCAGCTCCGCTCTCTCCACCTCCATCAGATAAATGTAGTACTTTACAGGCGACCTCTCAACTCGCGCTCTAGCTGCTAGTTGAAGTGCCAGCCAATTTTGTTACCTTTTTATCCTCTGTTATAGGAACCAGTCCCCACGCTGCTGCCGCTCTGGCCGTCTCTCCGGGTCTCAAACAGGCCAACATATCCTGGGAGGCCGGCTTTGATGGAGGATCAGTGCAGACGTTTTCGGTTTGGTGGGTGTCAGCAAAAATATGCTTGCTTGGAAGCAAAACTAAAGCTAGGACTGAAGTTGAAGTAAACGCTAAACTATTTACTTATTTGATATTTTACACATTTTACAACCAAAGCCATCATTACTACATATGGTAGCTGTTTGTAATGCTGTTGAAGACTACAGGGTGCTGAGACCGAGACTAGACCAAGACATTGAGGAGTCGAGACCGAGGCAAGACCAAGTAATTTAGGTGTCGAGACCGTGACCAAGGGATACAGTGCCCAGGACTAAACCAGATACTGCAAAGATATCAGTATTACAATATTCACTTGGTTATGGAATATCAAATGGAATATCAAATGTTTTCCTTATATTGTCCTTATATACATACATATATATATATATATACACATATATATGTGTGTGTATACATATACATATATATACATATACACACACACACACACACACACACATATATACATATATATATATATATATATACATACATATATATACATATATATACATATACACATTATATATATATATATATATATATATATATACACACACATATAACTCCATCACTCTAAGCAGCATTGTGCTCTTCTCTCTCCGGGGCTATAAGAAGGCCAACATATCCTTGAGAGATCTACACAGACATCTTCAGTTAGGTATATATATAAAAAAAAGCTCTTGTAACCATGGCAGCCCTCAACAGCACGGTATTACTCTATTGATCTGAGGGATGAGGAATCTATTTATCTGTTATCACTCTCAGGCAGCTACAATGAAAATCGCCCCGCCACAGAGCACGAGTCTGGTAATATGCTAGCCATGCTCTTGATGCAATGGGGTGCTTTACTAACAAGAGGGTCGCACGTTTGAAGCCTTTTCGATTCGTACACGGATATCTCATTCAAAGCCAAAGGTTACTATTAGCGCACATGAGAGGGATAGAAATAAAGCTTTAAAGACATGAGGTGATGCACAAAAGCATTATATGGTTTTTAAAGGTAGGTAGAGTAGTACTGTTACTTCAGATGTATTTTAATTATATCGGTGAAACGAGGATATTATGGAATCGCGTCCGCGTATGCAGATCCTAGCTGTGAAAGCTCAAAAACAAATTGCCGGATCAGTTTCAACATTTGCACACAGGTACATACCATAAAGACGCCGAACTGTATCAATTTGGGTACTTCTTCTATGAATATGAATTAAGTAATTACGGGCCAAAACTTTGAAAATATGGTACTATGAACAATGGCAATAAAGCTTCTTCAATTAAAATGCAGCATTTACCCCTGAATTAGAAGATTGGGCCTTAAATTGTTACCGTTGCAAGATAAGACCAATGCCTGTTTCATTACTGCATACAGCTTACAGCATATAGTAATGAATGTTTGAGAATCACTCTTAATCAAGGACTAAGAAAGGTTCATTTGCTTCAGTTAACTTGTGATAGAACATGTGTACATTGCCTTTGTTCTGTTCTCAAAAACATTCAACAGTTGATAAATGACTGTCCCCCATAGTTTACAAAACACTGAAATTACTCAAGTCACCCTCTCTATAATAAACTGGGCCAGGACAACCCGAATGATAATTCTGTGTGCTCGAATTAAAAGTAATAACATAACTCACTTATCACTTTTAACACATTTAATCATATGAGATTATACAGAAGCTGAAGTTTTTGATTAAATTGTCTTAAATGAAAACTCATAAAGTGTTTGAAAAGAACTTGCACAGATTCTGATCCTAATCACATCTAAACACGAGTCTGTATCAGATGGAGATGATTTTAATCCCTCAGAGAACTGGGTCGAAGCAGACTGGAATAAACATATTTACATCAAATCAAAACAACGCGCTTCTTACACATACCCTATAGAGACGGAGGTTTGCGTGCATGAAGAGCTGATGTGCTTGAATCTATATGCCGTGTTGATAATGAAACCTATAAATTGCTCTACACCATTGTGAGCCACTTTTCTTGTTAGCAGTGTAGGACATTGGCTTAGTTACGCCATAAATAAATGTTATGGTTAAAAGTTCCATTTTCACAATTTTCCAGCAAATTCCAATTAATTATTATCACTGTCATACAGTACATAAAATAACGGTACCATTTTATAAATACAATTTTGAATAGGAACACAGCAACACACAAGGAGGTTGGGAACAAAGCTTTTCAACTAATTAGGTTCTCATCATTTCAGTGAGATATCTCGGTGTAAAGGGAGCAATTTAGAAAGTTGTTAGTATTAGATGTGTTCAGGTTGTGATGCAGGTAGGGGTGGGTGATATGGTAGAACTATAATATCACGATTTCAATTTTTTCATGATTTAAGTGGCTTTTGTACAGAGAAGACTATTGCTTCATAAAACCTTTTACAAATTGAATATACATCCAAACCAGTGTTCATCATGATACTATTTATTTTCCCTTTTTTAATAATATGAACACTGGCATAGTAACAGTAAAAATGACAGTGAAGAGCAGAGCATACATGAATGCACTGTATCACAATTCAACGATCTTCCCAGATTATCCGATTTTCATAACTCCATATCACGATTAGATTTTTTATCGTCATATTGCCCACCTCTAGATGCAGACTCAGAATTACATTGAAACTTAAAGCTGCACGATCTGATTTATTTTTCCTTGTATTTTTATTTATTTTGTATTTATTTTATTAGTACATCATAACAGAAGCCATCTGAGAAAACAAAATAGATTTTGAGGTCACCTGTGGGCTGTGTTTTAAAAGTTAATGTTAACCAATCACATGTTTCCACAGGACAGGAGTGCTCTGACTCTGACTATTTATCAAGAACGAGAATCTATCAGGAAAAATGTGAAAGAGTTAATGTTTTATTTTCAAAATTCACAGCTTTATTTTTTTAAATATTTTTATTATATATTCACTATGTAGGATCTCATACTTTCTGGTTTGTGTATGTACATCTTGGTTTGTGTGAGACCGTGATAAAGGGTCGTAAAGGAGTGTAATTAGGAAAGGTAGTGCAGCTTTAAATCAAGATTAATGTTCTAAATTCAGTATTTACTTCTTTTTTTTGCATAGGGGCAACAAAAAGTTGAATGAAGATTGTTATGTATTGTATATAACCTGACCATCTAAACCTGTCTAACATTCTTATCTCCACACTGTACCAAATAAACTGTAGAAAAAAATGCTATAGGAAAATCTCCATCGCACCCACTTACTGTGAAATATGCTTCACTTTTTAAACAACATGGCTTCACCGCTAAGTCTCTCGCAAGTTTCAAAGAGACCTTTTCTCTCGCCGACATTAATAATTTCCATCACCTTTTCGATAGGTGAATAGCTCTCTGCAGCCTTGGGTCACAATGTCTGGTTAGTACTTAAAAATCCCAGATAATTGGAGTGTCTCTAGCTCCGCCAACACGGTCTGTGCCATTGATGACCATGAATGTTTAATACAACCTACTTTCCTGTAGGGTTGTCTTTTGTACTGAGTGCGTTTTCTTTCTCCACAGGGTGAAGAGGATGCCAGATGGGGGCGGTGAGGGGAAGCAGGACTGGTTTTCGGTGCCCGTGCCACCCTCCGCTGGGAACATTATACAGGTGACGGGTCTATCGCCAGGTACCACATACAAGTTCAGTGTGCTGTCCCAGAACAAGATGGGCACTGGGCCTTTCAGCGAGATCGTCACGGCTCGGACGTTAGGTTGGTATCTACACTTACTATGTGAACTCATTTGGGTAAATGCTGGCCATTAATGCATTAAAGATGTAGTCTGTAAGTTTCCTAAAATAACACAAATCTGACCTTTTCCATGATGTAAAGTAGCTAATATCATTATTGTGTCATAATTATTATTTTACTTTGGTCCCTCCCCTGGCCTCTACAGAAAGTTACATTTTACACCTTTATCAGTTAGTACAGACATGTAAAAAGTGGGCCTGTCACGACACTTTGGCACTCAGCTTCAAAATGTATAACCAAAATTTAATTTTTAACCCTAGCTTTTTGAGTATATTTTCTTGTGGAAAAACTGTTTTATCTTTATATCTTATGACCCTAAGTTACCTGTATGGTACACTAATCTAAAATGTATGAAAATCCCAATTTCAAACAGACAGGAAAAGTATATTGTTTTTAGATGACACAGGTTTGGACACCCCTGAGTTCAAAACTGACTTTTATCTAGTCGGCAAAGAAATGACATGGACTACATGGAACACATACATATAAAGAATAAAAATGTTAATTCATTAAAAACAACGCTATTTTTCCACAAAGATCTTTTCATTTTTAACGATTACCTGTGCCACACGTTTCTGTTTCGATTGTGGTAGCTTTGTGGAGCCTGGTGAATCTGATATGAACTTGTTTGTCACTTGAGTGGTTTAATTTGAACGGAGGAGAAATGAATTTACAGAATTATGTTGATGCGTTGAGGTGTTATCTTCCTCTCGCTTCATCGCCTCCTATCAGAAAATACACTAACACGGCCTCAGGTGGGATTGTTTTTCAAGGTGACTTTCTATTTCAAGTCTTGTTTTTTATAAACATCTTTGCACACCTGCGAGTCTCCTGCTGAATAGTATGTATGTTGTTCACGGTGATTTGTTTATACCGACTGTGCAGCCTTAAGAAAACCCTAGATGAGTGCAGGTAAAGTAGCTGAACCTGAAAAAATATATAAATATGAATAACTAAACACCAGCTCCTTCACATAGATTCTTGTTCTTGATAATAAACATTGTTTCAACCAATCAGAGAGCTCCTGTCCTGTGGAAGTGTGTGATTGGTTGAAAACAAGGGTCCTTGCACTCTAAAACAATTACCCTTATACAGCCTACAGAGGCTCTCAATAGGGGTGCTTGATTATAAAAAAAAAATAATAATCACGTGATTGTTGAAATCAAGATTATTCAGTGGGTGAGAATATATGCTTGTCATTTATGCTATAATTTTAAATCTTAACTAAAGAAATGCATTTAATATAACTTTAACTTTAGCTCAAGCTATCAACTTTAGATTAGATATTGTATTTTAGCCTCAGCTGTATGACACTATACAAAATTAATCCAGTCCTACTAAAAAACATTTTATTATTTAAAGTGGAACTAAACACATGGGTCAGATCCATAGTAAACCCACAGCCTAAATTGTAAAAATGCTCCACAAATGGGCAGTGCTTGGTGGAGACAGAGGCTGGTGAAGGTTTGGGGTGAATGTGGTGTGAGCCATGCTCTCAAATCAAACTCCTGATTCACTACAGGTGTGTGTCTAAATGAGACAAGGGCCTATCAGAGCCTCAGGGCCTGTGACATAGACATGTACCATGACATATTTTTGACCAATAGGAAAATTCAACTGCTGTATCCACTGTTTAACCTGAAGGGTGTTCATTTATATTCAGGGGTTAGTTACGCTTTAATATGAACACTGGCATTGTTACAGTAAAAATGACAGTGAAGAAGAGCAGAACATAAGTGAATGTACTGTATCACAAGTCAACGATCTTCCTAGATTAGCAGATTGTCATAACTTTATATCACAATACAATGTTTTATTGCCATATCACACACTCTTAATCACCAGTGAGTATCTGTACTTGAATCCATGTGCATTAATAAAATGGTGTGAAACCTGCATTTTGACATGGCGCCCAATAAAAAAAAAAAGAAGCTTGGTACCGCTAAGGGTGTGGGATATGGTGATAAAAATCAAATTGTGATATGAAGTTATGAGAGCCAGCTTCATCTGGGAAGATGGTTGAATCATGATACAGTGCATTAATTTATGTAATGCTCTTTACCATTATTTTTACTGTAACAATACCAGAGTTCATAATAATAAACAATAAATGGTATTAAGTATTATGATGAACATTGGATGGATTGAATTGGTAGCTAAACAGGTTTTCTGAAGACACTGATAGCAGTAGTTTTCTGTGTAAAACAAATAAATCAAAATCTTAATAAAATTGCCCCCACCACTAGGTACCACTTTTTGGTCGCCCACTGGTCAGGTTGCCCCAGTTGTATTAGCTTCCTGTACACCAAACAATACACTTCAATCACCTATTTTCAAGTCATCCTAACCTTGACCTATGTTATCCACATAGTATAGACTCAAATCTATATGATTAAAGTACATAATCTATATGAAAGTGTGTAGAATGACTTTATCTGACCACTGACTTTGACACATAAGTAACCCAATATCTAACACACTAATCTCTTAATTTTAATATATGTATAGGTGACCTCTGTCAATTGTCCTGAACATTTTCTGACATGGGTTTTCAATTGGCCCACTAGGATTTACCTCAGGAAATCCCAGTTTTGGTTTCTAGATCTGTTTTTGCAAGGACAAACACTGGCTGGAGTCTGTCTGACCTCTAAACATGTGACTAGGGTTAGGGGCAATATATGAAAAATGTATTGTCATTATGAGTATGAGCAAATCCCAGTTTAGTCCTGGTTTCGTTCAGATTTAGTTATGATTTAGTGTTGGTTATTAATTTATAATTTAAATTATAATACTCATACACAATAAGAGGACAAATTTAATCTGCTCAACCTGGTTTAGTTTTGGTTTAGTCCACTGACCACTTATATCTTGTAAATTGTCATATCAGTCACATCATAATTCCAATAATACACTCAGCTGTCAGGCCTCAGCTCCCCAAAGGCATTCTGGGATTTGCTGTCACTTTTCATCCTGAGTTTAGTCCTTGCTTTTACCACAAGAGCAATATGCCATGATGAAATATTCAGAAGTGGTTAGGTGGTTCAGGTTGCACTATGAGCTTGGTCACAGTTTTGTTATAGGGCTGTATAATATATGGTAATTGACAATAAACGTAGCAATAAACAGAATGTTTCTCAATAATGTGATGGTTGTCATCTGATCAGTGAAATATGTATAACTAACTGTGATGTGGCTGAACAAAAGTCTTCATTACTTACTAGGGTTAGCCTTGGTTTGGTCCTGATTTCACTCTGGTTTGGTCCCAGCTTGATCTTGATTTAGTTCTGGTTTAGTCCTTTTTGAGGCTCTAGTTTTCATGTACACTTAATTTTGACTACTAAACCAAATCTTCAATCTTCTTAAATTTACAAATCTAAATTGAGTTACAATTTCTTGTCTTCGATGTTTCATTGTTAGCTCGGGGCTAGCTATATAATTCACTCGTTAGCATCACTGTTAATAAAATATATTTGACCTTCTGTCCTGATTTTCAATGGAATTATACAAAGGACCAATTGTATTACTTTACAGTAGGCGTGAGCAAACTGTGGCCCGGGGGCCACATGCGGCCCTTTGGGCTTTTTAATCCGGCCCGCCAAGCATTTTCTCATATTTATTAAATGATCAAATATTGCCAGTTTATCTCACGTTGTTATAACCTGCAGTAAACAGTTAACTCCACTTTGGCATGTTTTTTAACTGAGGTCTGAGCAAAGGCTGTATGTCTCATTTGTCAAGAAATGGTTGTAGTTTACAAAGAATACAATATCAGCCGGCCCACTTGGCACATTTTAAACCCCATGTGACCTTTGAGTCAAAAGGTTTGCCCACCCCTGGTCTACAGCAACAGCAGCTTGGTTAGCTTTGGCCAACATAAAAACTATTCTAAGCCTATTCTTCTGTCCCTAAATGATCTACAGTGGCCTCAGAAGGACAAAATACATTCTTCAAGACTTGAAATGTAATTGAGCCAATTTTTGTTTTTTTGGGGGGCGGGGTTGGCCATTTGTCAGCTTTATTTGATAGAAAAGTAGACTGACAGGAAACCATGGAGAAGAGTGGAGAATGACATTCGGCAAACTGCCAGATTTGAAACTCATGACGCTGGGGTGAGCATTGTTGGCTCTGAACACTGAGCCCATGTTTATCTGAAGCTAAGGCACTGCACAGTAAGTTAAAGCCAGTGCCTTGAAAAAGCATTTATCGTCTTTCCTTTTTAGTAACTCCCCTTCATCTTAAGACAGGATAACTATTTGATTTGCCAGGTTTTCCAGGCTGACCCCTGCGGTGAGGGCAGTAGACAGAGTATGACAGATGGGTGATTGGTTTTTACTGAAGCAGCTCTCAGCAGCAACCATCAATTCTTAATGAGCGGAGGAGGTTTAGTTTCAGCGTGATGTTAGCTACTATTGCCATGGATCAGAAGAGGCATGTCAGATGATTGTAAGGTAAATGACAACAGGGACCGATTAGGAAGTTACTGGAGCAGGTTTTTGGCTCTCAGTGATGTTGATATGGAGATAAAAGATTGTTTTGTGATAATTATAGTTATGACATTCTGCTAATCTAGAAAGCTTTCAATGCATGAAAAAGTCTTGGGAATCTTTCCATTTACTTATGTGGTGGACTGAATGATACATAGAAATGCATCAATCAGGCAATATTAATAATAATAATATAACGTAAATATATGCTCTAGCTAGAAGAATCCAAATCACCTTTCACTAGCCGATAATTAGTTAATTGTTGTCAGAATAATCAATTAGTAAAATAATTGCAGCCCTACTTTGAAACCCATATTTAGGTATTGGGTAGGTAGGTTACTTCAACATTGTTGTACTGATATGGAATTATATTTAATTATTCCAAAAGCTACTCAAGTAAATGTAACTTGTGTGTTGGTGAGTTGTATGCTTTTGGTTTGTCTGGATCAGCCTCCTCTTCTAGGGCTGTGTGCATGTGTGTGGGGGTAGAATGGGGGAAGGGTGGGTAAGCTTGTTGGACTAATTCAGCTCATGAAAGACTTACCCTCTACAGCAGCTGTCTTCTATTGTCAGACACACATTTCAATGGGCCTCATTTGGACTCTTGTGTGTGTGAGTAGCAACACAGTCACTCACGAAGGGGCTAGAGAACAAGCTTTCAGTGCATCAAAATGGCTTGGGGATCTTTCTGTTCAGTGCCTATGTGGGTAGAAATATGTTTGTAGTATATAGAATATCTGGGCTTTGTGGATCAACCAATACCTGATAACCATCCGATACTAATGAATAAACTAAAGGCATTTTTCTAATTTAGGGGTGCACAATTAATCACAATTTTTTTATATAATATACTCTGCACAAAACAAAATATATGTTAACCTCTACAAATATGTTGTGAGACTGTGGAAGGTTAACAGTTAATATTTGAATCTTCCTTCAAGTGTTAATGCATGGTAATGTAGTGTGAACTGAATCTTGGTTTTAAAAATGTAATCACAGTCGCATTTTTTTTTCTTCGAAATCACGCAGCACCACTTTGTATAATCAGAAACAACTAACTAAAAATGTCAAACTTTTGTACAGAACAATGTAATAAAATTTAATCATTGTATATCTGCTCATGTCCAAAGTATAATAAATAAATACATTTTCAGGCAGCCCATGTTTTGTCCTCTTTGTCTCCGAAAACCTTCAAACCTTGACGTAACGAGTGGTTATCTGAGCTAATGTTGCCTTTTTTTGTTATCTCAAACAAGTCGCTGAGCTCTGGCATTACCGAGGCATTTTCGCCCAGCAGCATTGCCACTCACTGCAAAAAATACAGTAAATATAAAACGTAGACATGGTTTTATGTGATCATTTGATCAGCCATTTTTTGGGGAAAGTCTAGCCCCAACATCCACACCAATGTTTAATCGCCTTTGTTCTTCTTCACTCTGGCTCTTGGTTGGCTCTTCAGCATTTCTTGAACATATATAGACTAAATCCATTGTCTTGATGTGACCAAACAAGTAGGTTCACCTAATAAAGTGGCCAGTGTGTAAAGACTTGTTCTGTAGTGGTTGGGGGCATGTGGGGGTTAACAGGAGGTGGGGGGTCAATGAAGTGTCTAGGATTAGCAGTCTTATGAATAGATAGAGCTCTTTAGCACTGCACGAGATTACCAAAACATGCCATATGAAAAATCTATGTTGAATATTGCAGGAATGATCTGACGGGGAAATACTTGTGTAGTCTTTTGACAGTAACTTTAACTAATGTATTAATTTAAAATTAAACCAGAATACAGGATCTCACCAAAACTAAACCATATCAGATCCAATAAGGAATAAAAGTGGACTAGACCAAAATACAACCAGGACTAAACCAGGATCCAATAAGGACTACAAGAGGACTAAAGATCCTAAACCAGGACCAAGCCAGAAAAACTAAACAAAGATCCAATTGTCAGGTCTGAACCAAGACTAATAGATCTAAACCAGAACTAAACCAATATCCAGTCATGACTAAACCAGAACTAAACCATGATCCAACTAGGACCCAATGTGGACTAAATTTAAAGCAAGACTAAATCTAGACAAAATTAGGCACTTATATTTCCACTGTTTTTAACTGGACAATTCTGAGTGTTCTTACTATGTGATTAAAAAACATTATTGTGGAACTAATATTGCGCCAATTTGACCCCAAAATCCCATAAATTGTGCAGCCCTTCCCCCACCTCTACACAGTGCGTGGTTAGTCACAGGCTGGAATGACTATGCTGGCTGGGAGCTCTTGGATTCCTGAGTCCTTGAGGCATGTGGTGTGATTAGCAGCAGCAGAACAAACCCCCTCAGAGGAGGAGGAGACCAGCCCCCACCACATAAAGACTGGAATTTTCTACAGGCCAAGAGTTGGTGTTTGTACAGGCTTGTAAAATGGCTTGTAGGCACTTTGTTTACATGGCGCTGGGGAAATCGAAGTTACGGCAATGACACTACATATCTTTTTAGAGTTAGTTTGAACAAAAACTGAGAACTTGGGAGTGATGTAGCAAATTATGAGAATGTCAGTACGGGAGGGCAACTTTGTAAAAAAATATAGTATTAATATAGCATTTATTAAGCCAAGGTCATGATTTTGATCACAATTTTAGTTGACTTTGTATTTTGGTCTTACGCCGAAGACTACTGCCATCAGTGATATGCTACTATGCTGTTGGCTAACTTTTATACTTTTTAAAGCCATGTCTATGTTACCCATTGAGCCATGACTAACTTAGGAAAGTAATTAAATATCAATCAAATTAGGGGTGGATGATATGGCGATTAAAATTTAAGAAGAAAAATGAGAACTGGCTTAATCATTAATTTATGCTCTGCTCTTCACTGTCATTTTTACTGTAACAATGCCAGTGTTCCTGTTAATTTAAAAATAAATATTGGATGTACATTGAATTTGTAGTTAAAATGTTTTCTGAAGACACTTGTGATAGTACCGCGATATCTACCATATCTCCCACCCCTAATTTTAAGTTTTAGTTACCATATCGTCTACCCCATGTCTGTATACTGACCTGAACATAGAGGTTGCTGACGCTAATTTTGATCCCTCCATTGCAAGTATTGTATTCTTGGACAACAGTAGTCATAGTAGGTTTCACTTGAACAAAACTGCATGTAACACAATATCAAGGCTGAGAACTGAATGTGTCAAAAGAGGGGTGCACGTTGGCAGAGTAGTGCCACACTGTGTTACCTTGGTTTCTCTGCCTACTTCCCTCCATCCAAAGACATGCATGTTTAGCACTAGCCTATTGATGAGTCTATTGTCCCTAGTGAATGAATGTGAGAGTGAATAGTTGTCTGTCAGTATGTGTCAGCCCCATGACTAGCTGTCCAGGGTATACCATGCCTGAGGCCCAGAGTTGCTGGATAAAGTGTCCCACAACAATAAAGACAAATTAAGGGTCTTGGCTGTAGTTCAGATTTCCTAAATAGAGAAACAGGAAGTCCCTAACCTTCAGTGATTAGACTGGATTACATTGGTGCCCTCCCCCGATCTGTTTCTAAGGAGATTGTTTTCACTCACTTAGGTGTTAAATGAAACATGTTTGTGGGAATTACTTGAGGGTGAGCTCTGAAATACTCTTTATCTCATTTTGTCATTATCCACAATACAGCAAACTGAACAAAAACTCTACAAGTACAACTTTGTTTTCTTCTTCAATGTTTTTACCATAGTATAGTTTTTTTTAAGAAACAATAATCATCCCTTCTTTTCATAAATTTAAAGTGTAACTATGCCACTTTTTTGTATCTTTTTTAAACAGCTTCTGAGTTAATGTGATGGTAAATGAGTTGTTGTGGGGTGAATGAAGCTTCTTTCTTTGGTCTTACTGTCTCTGCAAGTCACAAATGTTTTTTGAGCAGGCTTTTACCGAATGGAAAAAATTCAAAGAAATAAAAAAACAATACTATACTGATGCAGATCTGGTGTGTGAGATTGAATTTAGGTGTGATAAAGTCTATATTTATAGCGTTCTTTCTGTGGATTAGAACAGGGTTAATCTCTGAAACTGTGGGGGGCACTCAGCAGAGGAAGAATGCGACCATAACGGCAAAACATGTTGCATTGTTTCCCTTTTAAGAGGCAAAAGTTAGCATAACCCAGTCTTAAGATAGTCTTTACACAGTGATTCCCAGGTGATGGGCTGGAACCTATAACTGGCTCAGAGAAATATCCAATAAAGTTTAAAACTGTCTATTTTTTAATTAGGGGTGGGCAATATGGCTTGATTGTGATCGGTTATGAGAATTTACTTAGTCTGGGGAGATCGTTGAATGGTGATACAAGTGCATTCATTTATGCTCTGCTCTTCACTGTCATTTTTACTAAAACAATGCCAGTGTTCATATTAATAAAAAAATACAAAATAAATGGTATTAAGTATTATGATGAACATTGGATGGTTTGGATGTACATTGAATTTGTAGTTAAAAAAGGTTTTCTGGAGACAAAATATACAAAGTCAACTAAAATTGTGATCTTAATCTGAATAAAAACGTGATAGTTTATTTTTAATATATTGCCAACTCCTACTTTGAAGTGCACATATTGTTTTGATTGTGTAGAATTGTGCTTTTGAATGCAATCGACTTAAAGGTCAAAATTAATTGATAATAGAAAAAAAAGTCTCTGGTGTTTAGTGGCAGTGTGTTGGTTCTCTTCGGCTTCCTCATGCAGTATACAGTGGATGTGTAGATGCACTGTCAAGCTATAGTCCGAAAGTTTCCTCAAATAAGACATTAAAAACAATTATAAAATGTACTATTTGACCCTTTTTCATGATGTAAAGTAGGCAATCTGTCTCAGCCAACTTTCTTATGCATTTTGGCCATTCATGCAATTCTTAATTCTTAAAACAAGCCTCTAAGCTGACTGAGTGAACAGCTCACATTCTTCTGTTGACGCTAACACCGCTACCCCTATGTCATTATGTATAATTGGTCCAAAAATACCACTCAACTGGTTGCTTGGCCGCTTGGGAGCACATGTACACAGACCGGTGTGGCATGTTGCAGTCTTCATTTGCTGGAGTGGGCCCCCCGTGTGTTGGATCTTGTAAGAAGAGAAGAGTCATTTATTCTTCCCTCTAAAGCCTTTCAAGATGTGCACTCAATAGGCATTCACGGGATAACGCTGGTATCCACATAACGCTCATGTTTCCTGACTTCAAGCCATAAGGAAAGATGCATTACAAGATTTTATGGGCTGAAAGAGTTTTTTGAATTGTTTCAGGAACCATTTAATGCTACAATATTTTATTTCTAGTTTCATGTTACACCTAAAGTCTAGTTGTGCTATACAGTATGGCTAAGGAAGTTTAGTGTAGACAAAAAGACAAACTGTGACTGTTTTGATAAAAAGCATTTTTTAAGTCCGTTAATCCGGTTTTTCAGGCTCCTGTATCTTTTTCCTGAGGGTAGCAAACAGTTCATTTTCTGGGTAAGTGTTGTCTTTGATGATTTTTTTCTGTACTGTTGGCGGCTTCTTCTAGAGTATGCAGTATGCTCCCAGTATTTTTTTTCCTGATGACTTGCAAGGCCTGCTGTATAAGGTAATACACTTTTGATAGTGGAGTGGTTAAATGTCACCATCAGGTTTTGCAAGAACTTAAAGGTGGAGACCTGCTTAACCTTGTCTCCTTTGATAAAATGTGATGCTGGCTCTGCCTTGTTCCTCTTGAAGTCCATTACCATCTCCTTATGCTTGATTCACACGGCAAGATCATTTTTAGCCCGATTCTTCCTTTCCGGCAATCTTAAGGACGTCCCGATTATTGTTACGGCGTGTCTCTAATTAGCGCCTTTTCTTTTTATATATTTTTTTCTTTGATAAGTAGAGTCCACAATCTATTGTTAATGCCTCCTCATCCACCGTGTCTGTTTACTTTGAAGTCACGTTGAGCTCGAGAGGTTTTGCCAGATTTCCCGCCTGACCTGGGAATGTTCGTGAGTAAAATTGGTTTGTGTGTGGGGTGTTGTCTTTGACGTGTGGCTGCACACCACACACTGTTGGACCAACACTGTTATATCCGTGATTTTTTTATCACCATGTATGTATGGGGTCTCTCAGGTTTTGAGGTTTGTGTAGTCAAGTAGAGGCGGGAAAACCCATATATAAGCTTCCTTATCACTTGGAACTGGCAAAGAGTATACTAGTTCATACACCTCAGCATACTAGAATGCATCTTTTTAGCTGTAGCGTCCATGTTATTTTCCACTCAGTTAAATCCTCTTCACCAGTGAGCCCCCCAGCGCCTGCAGCTCATCTGTTCCTTATCTCAGATCCGATAGTGTGGTTAAAGTGCGTTTGTGTGTCGTCTGTGCTTCCCTCTCGTTACATTTCACTGAATGTCAAAAGGCAGCCTGCCAAAAATAGAGCCGCGGTGCTAGAAATCGGAGAGCGGGCGAGTTAGATGCATACTGATGTGGGGGTGGCTTTGAGACTGAGTGTGCAGCATTTTAACAGGGCTGTGTCATAAAAGGTGACTGAGATACTAATGGATAGAAGAATACAATTATGAAAAATAAAATATTGAAATGACTCATTGAAACATTACAGATGCCAACCAACATAATAACATTAGATTTACATTGCGCCTCAAGGCATTGTCAAAGCACTTTCATTTCAGTCCATTATTCATGTCACACTCTGATGGTGGTAAACTACCTTTGTTGTCACAGCTGCCCAGGGGCACACCGACAGAGATGTGGCTGGCATTCTGTGCCAAAGATGTCTGGAGTTGGCTTTTAATACTTTGAGCTAAAAAAAGAAAATAGATGAAAATAAGCTGAATTTTGAAATTAAACATCAGCTCCCTCACAGTGGTTCTGTTTTATTTTAATTGTGGATAGTCAATGGATGTATTGACCAATCAGAGCGCCCCTGTCCTGTGGAAGCGTGTGATTGGTTAAAAAAAGACATCCCAGGCTATAAAACAACAAAAAACACAGTGTAATACAGCTCACAGAGAGTCTCAAAGTCTCATTTTTTCACACTTCTATTACACTGTACTATTGACTGTATTTAATTATTTTTGCCCAAACACACGAAAACAAACCAGGAAGTGCAGTTTTAATTTACCCAAGCATATTTGTCGCATTGTAAGTATGCCTTCAGCCTTAGCCACATGAGTTGAAAGGCTTTTCTGTGCTCGTCTAATCCACACAGACAGCCGGCCCCCTCCCTCTTCACACCCCCCACTCTCATCTCTTTGAATGCACCTCTTTCTAATTTACCCTAAAAAGGCCTTTCCAACAGGGATTATAGCGCTGATAGAAATGAAAGAGAGCACGTCTGTCCTCTGGGACCAATGTCAAACAAGAGGCTTGCACTGTGCACGAGACCGTGAGTTCCTATTTTGTTTATTGGTTTAAATGGAATAGTGAAATAGGGGGATGTTGTTTTGGCATGTGAATAATCAGTGTACATATGTACATGTTATGACAGCCATATGATGTGTCTGCAGATAAATGAATTACATTTAGATCATGAAGTGCTTTACAGTTGATTGCATATGTTGGTGATTAAGAGAACTCACAACACTCACAGTGACGCTTCTACATAGACTATAGTCTGTTAAAGTTTGTCAATACATAATATTGTATTAGTATATGAATGAAATTCAGTGTCTCAACTAGTCTGTCAGTTCATTAGCTCAGTGTGTGTTCATGGTGCAAATAGCCCATGGATAAAAGCTGTTTTTAAGTCTGTTAGTCTGGCTTTTCAGGCTCCTGTATCTTTTTCTTGAGGGCAGGAGGGCAAACAGGGTTTGTGTCCTGGGTGAGTATTGTCTTTCAGGATTTTTTTAGCCCTACTGAGACATCTGGAGATTGTAGGGAGCAGCCAGTAATTTCTGCAGATTTGGTGACTTTTTCAGGGCTTTTTTTCAGCAGTAGAACACCCAGCACCAGACACTGATGCAGTCCACAATACACTGTGGATGGTGGATCGGTAGAATGTTGCCATCCAGTTTTGTTGCAGATTGTTTTTGCGCAGTATCTTTAAAAATTGTAGCTGTGATTACCTGTTATCTGAAGAAGTAAATATTTAACCATATGGGTGGAACAAAATCGGAAATTATAATTTTTGTATTTACATTTTGATCTTATTTGGAAACAAATTATACTGTTCTAATTATTAAATTAACTGTATTTCATCAAAACAATTATCAGTTCATTGGAATACAGTTTAACTACTCTGTTCTTTTAAAAACAGTGATATATCGTAGGTTATTAAGTGCAATATATAGAGTATATTATTGGTAGCATGAGCCATTTGTTGACTATCGTATCAAATCGTGAGGCGTGGTTCTCATCCCTACCTAATATCTGAAAAGAGCAATAGTGTATCAATATGGTCATTCACTGTCAATTGCCAGACATAGTAATAATAATAATGATAATGCATTGGTTTTATATATCGCTTTTCTGGACACACAAAGAGGCTTTATAATTGCATTATTCATTCACTTCACACTGGTGGGGGTAAGATACTAGTGTAGCCACAGCTGCCCCAGAGATGTCTGTCGGAAGCGTGACTGCCATTCTACAGCCCCTACGACCACCATCAAACACCAATCACACAACCGCATTCATTCATAAACCATCTGGGTTAGTGTCTTGCCCAGGGACACAACAGCAGTTTATGCTCTGGCGGGGAAATGTATGGACTGAAATGTATGTAGTTTGATTCTTCTGGTGCAAATAGATCTCTGATGAACGGATGTCTTTCATAGAGTCAACTGGTGTGTAAAAAGTCCACTCTAAATTCAATGAGACTGTCTATATTTGGAAAGAGGCTTCTAAGTTGGAGTATTTACTGTTCTGAAATGTATTTAATGACATTTTCTGCATACATGTATTGGTTTATCTATAAGTGAGTTTTTCACTTAGTAAAATAGTGACAGCTATAGACCTAAAGTGTGTCAGTTTGTGTGTCAGATATTCCTATATGTTCCTAACTATAGCCCTACCATAGACGTAAGAACGTGGGAAACTGTAAAAAAAAAATGCTGTGAATATAAAAAATCATGTCATTCAAAATCTAGTCACTGTGTTAGTATTCTCTTCCACTTTTACTAAAATAATTTCAACTCAGTCCGGAAACCACCCAGCTGGAACTCCCCTGTTCCCCATCCAATCCCCCCCTTTTATTAAATACCTTAAATTCACCATGCATACTGTGTCATTTGGCAGCGTTACCATTGTAAGTTTTAGGTTTGCTCAAATAAGGCAAGTCTCGCTAAAACTGGGCTTTCCTCCCAACAATTTAACGCCTCGGTACTTGCTGGATCTTTTTAAACCCACAATCCGGAGCTCTCCAAGTTGCTGAATAATTAAGGCATATATGCAGAACGTGTTGAAACCGTGATGGATGGCTGTGTCAGTGCGGGATAAGGTCAGGGCTGCTCTTCTGCCAAGCTCTGCTCTCAAAATGTGATGACGTGGAACTGTTTGGCAGTCACTGTTTACATGGCGTTTTTGAATTGAAGCGACTGGCAGCAGAAGGTTCTTGGCCGGGGAATAAGAGGCCGTGTTTTAAATAGAGCCGTGTAAAATGGTTATGAAGTTAGTGACAGCAGAATGAACACGTCAAGTTTATTAAAGCCCACGATGGCTGGCTAGGCCATTCAGCACTGGAGGAACTTTCTCTGTAGAGAAAACGTCAATTTTAGTTTTTTGGCTCAACAACTTTGCTGCTAGCGTAGGACCTAATTGGTAATCTGCTATTGGTGACATAGTGCATGTGATGTCTACTGGTTTGAAATGTTCTTTGCATGCCAAGTAAATGTAAAATAAAATGAATGATGAATGAATAATAAAATAAAATAAAAATGGTATGAAAGCACTTGAAATCTCTTAGATAAGTGGATGTTATCAACAAAGCCCCTACAAGAGGTTTAAGTATTTGATATGACGTATGATTTTACTTTGAAACAGCAATTGATGATTTTTCATACAAGCCACTGTTTTTAAACTTATATCCGTGATATCATTTGTACAACTAAGTTCACAGTAAAACCTCGTAAAACGTAAAACAGTAACAAGGTAAAACATCGTAAAACAGTAACAAGGTAAAGTATACTGTAATATTGTCTAATATTGTCTTCTGCATTTGACCCATCCCTCAATGCAGCTGGGGAACCCTGTCAGGGGCAGTGGGTGACTGAAGTGCAATGCCAGTGGGGACCCATGTACCTAGCTAGGATGTACCTATCTGAAGGATGACCCCTAATTTACACTGAATCCGTCGCGTCTCCAGCACATCTCCAGAACGATCGTGTTGTGACTAAACACCAAACAGAGGAACTGGTCTGATCAGCTGAAGCCTGTCTCTGTCCTCTCTATCGGGGTGAACAGAGCTCCAACCTCCACCTCTGTCTCTCACTAACTCGAGCACAATTTCAATGGTCTCAATTAGCAAAGGCTGCAGTTTTTTAGGCAATATAATATCCTCTGCACAAATAAAAAATGTCCTTGTAGACTTAACCTCTACAAACATGTTATGAAAGGCATGTGATTCTTGTGGAAGTGTAACTAACTAGTTAATATTTTAGCCTTCTTTTCAAGTGTTAATGTTTCCAAAAAATGTTCTTATTCTATTCTTCCTAATTCTTAGTTCCTCAAGCAGACTCTATCATCTGATCTAAATTTGCATCATTCACAAACATTAAAACCCTTCCAGTGACAAATGTAGGTTACCCTTCTCCATCCTCTCTGGTTGAACACGCGGGTTTGATTTTCTCAGTTTCTTTTAAACAGCACTACAGCACATGCATCAAAGTCACCCCTGGCACCACGCAGCCCTCTATGAATGCTGATATGCCCAATGAAGCCAGTGTCCTTGAATACTGAAGCAGTGCATTATCTGCCACGGTCCCAGCCTGTCAGGACTAAGCTTGTCTTGTACTTTCTCTCTCCCCCTTCTGTTCTGTTCGCCATTTGGTCGGCCGTCTTGTCAGCGGGGTTTTATTTATGGTTGTTGCAGGGTAAGGTAAAAGGGGAAATGCGTGGAACTGCTGGAATACATTAGGTTAGATGAAACTAAAGACCGAGATGTGCCTGTGAATAGGACTGCACAATAGTTTGTAAACAGAAAGTTCGAATTTCCGGAATGGAGGCAACTGGAGGCAAGACCATAATACATTTTCAATGGAGAAATTAGAATTCGCCACAAAATATTGCAAAATAAGATGGTTTTGACAAATGACAACCATTCTCTACATGTAGGTGATGTCAGAGCCTGGGTAGGAAACATTAGTGAATGTACCTCACATTGTATGTTTATTTAATGTACACATTAGTAACAGTTAGACTTTTGGATGGAGGTAGAATTCCTGATTTGTAGGTTTTGTCCTCACAGAAATGTTCAGAATCAGAATTATTCTATCCCTCACCACAAACCCCAATTTTTTGTTTTCTTAACTCACTTTTGCTCCAGTCACCTCCATCCAGGAACTTTCCATATGTCAGACATTTTAAAGGGTCTATAGGCTAGCACTATCACAGAGAAAGAAAAACAAAAGTGGCATTTCTGAGTGGTCAGAGATAATAGAAATCCAGCATTAGCTCTAAATACCACACGCTTCATTAAGGTCTGCAGAAGAACTTTTCTGAATGCACAAGATGAAAAAACATGAAGCAGATGGCCTACAGCAGATACTTATTAGATCCACATAATAAAGTGCCCAGAGACTGTTTGTGACATTCAAATAGGATGTATTATTTTATATATAGCCTTTTTCCTTTATAAGTCAACATAGCTAATCTGTTGCTATGGACCTTGAAAACCACTTGCACTTTTAGGTCAACCCAGCCTCAGAACAAACACTAAACTGCCCCTGTTCCCATGGGGACACCTGTGACCACAACATCACATCTAGCAGAGTTAGTTTAAATAAATTGTTAAATGGACAGAAACACAAAGAGAGAGGCCTTTAGCTCACACCAGTGGAGACACAGTAACATTTACCAGTGATTTGTGTTGGACCCTCGATCGAAGGCCAGGGCTGGTCAGTGTTTGCCCGAGGCTCAAACGTGTTCATCTGAAGTGAAGGCTCTACTTTAGTCTCCCCCCTGGCCTCTACAGCAACATCAAATCAGAGTTTGTGGGTTATCACTTTGACCAATAGTACCGGTAGTCAAGTTTTACTTTAGTCTCCCCCTGCCCTCTACAGCAACATCAAATCACAGTTAGTGGGTTATCACTTTGACCAATAGTAGTCAAGTTTTACTTTAGTCTCCCCCTGGCCTCTACAGACTACAGACTTGGGCCCTTTAACCTGAATCAAATACTCATCTTTTGCACTTTTATATTTTATATTTTAGTTTATATCCACATGCAATCAGCGTGTTGAACTCTCAGTACGATTCCATGAAGTGCAATTATATCGATTTGCTGTGTTAAATCATATCTGCTTCTTTTCTTCTATTATCAGCAGTTTGTATTATCTAACTTGTGGGCACCACTGAGAAGTTTTCAGATTCTGTAGTACAGCTTGTGCAATGACAATGATATTATCATCAATCATCTCTCTTTCAACACATACAGAAACTGGACTTTCCGCTGTTAATGAAATTCCCAGGGGGCATGGTGGCAGAGAGGTTGGGGCTCTCCAGGTACTCCGGCTTCCACCCATCGCATCACAATTCAGAATTGTCCAATTCACCCATGCAGAGAATTTGACAAGTTCAAATTGTCCCTAGTGAATGAATGTGAGTGAATGGTTTTCTGTGTATGTGTCAGTGTTAGCCCTGCAACTAATTGGCCATTCTCCAGGGTGTATCCCGCCTAATGCCCATAGTTACTGGGATAGGCTCCAGTCACCTGCGAGCCCTCTCAGAAAAAATCCGTTGGAAATGAATGGAATTATGAACCTCACACATAGTTTCTGAAGTGAAGCATGTAGCAACACGTGTGGCAAGCCTTCAATGAGGCCAAAATATCTGTGGTATGTGGTTACGTCAATCAAATAATAAAATCATTAAACAATCATTTTTCAATGTGTTCCTTACCTTACTGGGCCATAGTATTGCTCAATGCAGCAAAGCCCACAAAACAAACACGCTGTTCTCTACAGTTAGAACAGACTGGGCCTAATCAATCCAAGTTTGATGACAGACATAAAGCGTAACGTCAAGACGGAACAAAACTATACAATACAGCCAAATGCAACAAACAGGATTACAAAAGCATCATCATTCACAAAAGAACAAGGTCACATTTTGATTGAGAAGATATGAGTCAGAAGCAAATACAATTTGACAAAAGCCTTGAGCTGTCTGTACAGTGACACCTGTAGAATATATTTGTGATTTTCTTGTAAAATCACTTACCTGTGAAGCCAGGCTTATGCAGTGGTAAATCCAGGAAGTTTGTTGAAAAAGGATGGTCTGGCATGCCCACAAACAGTGAGAGGAGACAGTAATGAGGAGCAGTGTGTCGCTGGGCATGTGCAGCTATTTCTGACCCCGGTGTCAAAATACAGAGCCCAAGGCAATCACAACATGAGCGTAAGACCAGGACGGTCCAAGAGTCCCTTTCACTTTGTTTGAGGACATCACATGGAATAATGCCAGCTGTTAGCATTTTACCATTGACTTTCATCTACTTTTATAGTCTTGTGGATTTAGATCGGAAGTTCAATTGTCTTTTTAAGGGGCCTTCTTTTTTCCAGGCCTAACATTATTGTTTTATAATTACTAGGCATTTTAAATTAATCTTCCCAACACACTCATTATTGTAAAAAAACATCTTCCTATACTTCAGTTACATGTCATTTTACTTTTGGGAGCTGTCCTAACACACCATTTGGAAAACATTTATTTTAGGCAGAAGTGGGTACATTTACTCAGTTACATTTACTCAGTTACATTTACTCAGTCACATTTACTTTGTTACATTTACTCAGTTACATTTACTCAGTCACATTTACTCAGTTACATTTACTCAGTCACATTTACTTTGTTACATTTACTCAGTTACATTTACTCAGTTACATTTACTCAGTCACATTTACTCAGTTACATTTACTCAGTCACATTT
>JAVQKC010175645.1:0-27205 GCA_036025475.1 Philypnodon macrostomus
TGTGCATATGACAACTGAATGTGGTTCTTATCTTCAAACTTTTGATTTTTAAATTTAATTAATCTTATTGTTGTGTTTTTAATTGTATTATGTTTTTTAACTGTCTTTTCTGTAAAGCACCTGGAATTGCCTTGTGTATGAATTGTGCTATACAAATAAACTTGCCTTGCCTTGCCTTGCCTTACACCATCATAAACAAACAGCCTTTCCCATAAGTATCTCTATTCTGACTGGAGAGTGGTATCTCCTGTTGTCTTAAGTGACCTTGTTCATATTCCAAACCACATACTTACTAAATCATTACTTTATTGTTAGGTTTTGTTCATTCGTTCTCATAAAATTCTTGGAACTGGTCATCTTACTGACTACGGAAAAGCACAGTAAAAATAATGACATTGACAAAAAGCAGATACTTTTTTGCCTTTCTGGGAGTACTGGTTTTTGAATCGTTTCTAAATTGAATGAGCGAGTATTGGCATTTAGTCCTGCAATGAGAAATTCTACAAAATACTACAGCTTAAATCTATGAAGAATTAATTAAATACACAGAGCTCCCAGTTTTTCATTGTGATATCTAGGGGCTGTTGTAGTTCACCTAGTTTTTCCTGAAGAATTGAATCCGACACATAACAAAACGCCTTTTCACCGCATGACGCCAGAGCACAAAAGATGTCTAAAATTGGATTTGGGGATCAACTCTTTTTGTAGCTGGAGCTTCCAGGGGAGAGCTGCTGTGGTCCATTGACTTCTCCCCCAGCTCTGTGTGTATGATGCAGAGGGGGTGAGGTCAGCTGGAAAAGGCTCTATCAAGCATGACAAAAATCCAGTGCAAGAGCAAACCTGGCATCCCACATTGATTGGCCAGATAAACAAGGCGTTGATCAGGATGGTAGTGATTGAATTCCCAGTGGAAGTGTCCTCAGTGGTATCCATCTTAGTTTGCGTTTCTCATTTAATTTGGTGGAAGGTTGGGTCAGTGGAAGTTAATTATTTTTGCTTAACGTAATTTTAGCTTATATGCCCTACAGGGGTGGATTTCACACGCTGTTTTTGTTCAAGTTGAAATAATTTATCTTACCTGCAAAGCTTATAACAGCAAGGACTTTTATCAGTGTGAATTTCTATTTGCTATAGAGATAACTACCATCATATTGGTCAGATGTGTTCAGGGCCAGGGGGTAATTATGTATTTAATGTAATGTGGAGAAGTGTATTTGTTGAGTCCTTCAGATTAATGGGGGCTCTATTGAACAAATATCAGAGGAAAAATATTTAGGAATAATTTTAGACTCCCAGTTAAATTTGAAAAGTCATGTTTAAAAAATCAGCCACACTGTTAGATCAAACATTAACTGTTTCAAAATAATAAGAAAATGCTTGACCTTTGAGTGTGCAGAGATGTACTTATATCTGTCTAATGGAGCCACTGTCTGGTCACAGACTCACCAAACTACTCTCAAAACACTGGAAAGTCTTTACAATCGGGCCTTAAAGGTTTTACACCAAAAGCCAATCAGATTTCATCATTGTAATATTTTAACTAAGTTCTGTATTTTAGATTTTGCTACTTTGATCAATTTCAACTATTTAAAACTGATTTTCAAATGTCTCAATGGACTTGCACCCAAACCAAAGTGACTGCATAAATAAACTGCAGGGCTCTGGCAGATCCACCAGAGCAGCTTCAGGTGGAGACTGTAAGGTTCTTTTTTGTAAATCCTCTTTTGCTCAAAGTACTCGCTCTGTGAGAGGCGCTGGACTTTGGAACTCACTCCCCGTTCATTTAAAGACTGTGACCAAATTGAAAACAAAAAACAAAACCTGGCTGCAATCATGTGTAATAGGTCCTAACTGCTGTATGTGTCTGTATCTGAATATGTTGTTAGTGTCACTGTCCATTTATATTTTATATTTGTATTATTTTAGATATATACTATAAGTGCTTAAAATTAGCTCATGCGCTAAGTGCCTTGATGCCCACGGGACAATAGTGTATTTGTGTTTCGTCAATATAATAATTACTGGTTGAGTCCTGGTTGGTACATTGTTTAGTAGTCTGTCTATCATTTAGACCTTGTTTAGACCTGGTCTGGACCTATTATAGTGTAGAGTAGTCCTAGATTTGACCGGGTTTGGTTAGTGGTTAGAGTTAGTCTCTCTTTAGCCCTGGTATAGCCCTAGTTTAGGTTAGTGGCTTAATTCTACTTTAATCCCGTTTTAAACCTGGGTTGGTCTGGGTTTAGACCTTGGTTAGTGCTGTTTTAGTCATTTTAGCTCATTTTAGTCCTAGTCTTGGAGAGACAATATTTCCTGAGGTTATACTTCAACAATTCATTGCCAAAATAACAAAGTGAGCAGGTTATTCAACTTGTTATGAGCCAAACACAGTTTTGGTGCTGGGATTTGGTGTGTTTTCTCAAGGCTAATGCATCTTCACAGCATCATTTATAAACTTGAAACTTGAGCATTGAAAGCTGGCGCAAAGTAAACTGAGAGTATGTAACACTTAGACTTAGGTTGATTCCCCGATCAAAGAATCAATGCAATCCCATCCCAGCCTGTCCCTCCTCTTCATTCTCCTGTGAAAGCACTGATCTCGAGCCACAAAAGCCCCTAAAGAAACAGACAGTCAAAGAAATTCGCTAAAAACAGGTCCGGTCACGATAATCAAAAAAATGGCCTTAAAATCCTCAGTATAAAAAGAGTCTCCCAAATAATTGAGTGGTAGTGTTACTATCTGTAATTAGGAGATATGAATGAATAATTAATGGATGAATCCTACTGTATTTCATGATATGACAGAGGAGAGTAGACTAGAAGGGGTAGAGCTGTCGGGTGTGGAGCACTGTTGAATAATTCTCTCAAATGTGTCAATTATTTAGATTACACAAAGTCTTTCGTGCCAGTGCTTCATGTTTACAGCATTTCAAGGTTAAAGGCAGTCTCTTTATTGCCTCATGAGCCAAGGAGGTTATGTTTACTCTGTAAGTCTTTCGTTGCTGACAGACTATCTCATAGTTAAACATGGTGCTTGTGTCCCTGCCTCTCATCTAGTAGTTTGTGGGCTTGATTCTTGGGCTAACCAAGACATAGTCTCTCTTGAGTGGAGTCTGCATGTTCTCTTTGTGTTACAGTGGGTTCTCCCCAAGTTACTAGTCATCCTCTTATTCCTGTTAGGAAAATTAGTAACTAAATTGCTACTCAGTCAATAAATGTCCCTACTACTGTCCAGTGTGTAAGGTCCGTAATTGCAGGAATAGATTTTTTTCTGAATCAGTGAGAAAGCACTAAAGTCCAGTTTTAGTGTAGGTCTGGGTGCTAAATCTTTACCATAGTAACATCTCTGTTTCTAGTGCTTCTAGTTTAGCCACAATAGAAAGTAACTTCCCCAAATCACTTCCTGAATGTTGCTCCTCTTAGGGTCCCCTATAGGTTTGCCCTAATTCCTCTGTGTTGAATCTCATCAAAATTAGTTAGTCATATTAAATGTTTTGGGACCTGTGTTTGCATTCTAATGGCTGACTTTAATTTCCCTGATAAATGAAAAGTCATTAATATTAATATAGCTCGGTTATGTTTGCAAATGTGGAAATTCCCCAATAATGAATTCCTAATGGTGGGTTTGCTAAATTTACTATTGTGGATATTCAGGACAATTAGGCAGGTGAAATACTTCTTCTAATTCTTTTCATTGACTGCAGCCATGATAATCAGAAATCTGCACGCCTAAACAAAAATATGCACAGATAGTAACAGCATTCCTATTAGCGGGGAAAAGGATCGCGGAATAGATCAAAATACCTCACAGAAATGCAAATAAGGCTGCTCTTAAGTCAAACTAAATGATTCTCCAGAAAGTAATGTTCTGCAAAACACAAAAGAATAAATATAGTTAATTTTACAAACTGAGAAAGCGACCATCTGAGGCTAGCAGTTGTGTCAGTTGACCTAAAATTGCATAACGTGTGAATCTAATGGTCTCCGATGTAGCTTCATATTTCATAGCTTCTGCATCAGCTGGAGTACATGGCTCAGGGGCAAACATAATGTGTTTGTCTGATGGACCGGTGGAGGGCTCCTCCGGTTGCCCAATACACTTTTATAGTCCTCTACATTATTGGGGAAAGCACCCAGGCTAAGCTATAGGGCACTTCACTGCATGATAATATTCACATTAGCATATATCAATGCAGGTTGGGCAATAAATACTGTGACGTTATGAGCGCCTAATGGCTACTATTTGGTGAATGGATAAAATATGTATATAAGGAGTCCTCATAACTAAAATAAGTATGGTGAAATTAGAAGCACAATTATATAGATATACAGTGCATAGAACTGGACTGGGGATATTTAGTTCAAGGGTAAATGCTCTATCCATTGAACCACAATGCCATTATATCCAGCAGTAGCAAAGAATCCACTAAAACAATTGATTATTTACAAACCCATTGTGGCAAAATGGTACAGACTGATTAAACAATTCCTAGATCCAGATCAACATAAAAAAAATAAAAATGATTTGATCTTTGTTCAATAACACATTTTGATAACTGGAATCTAGTTATTAGCTTTTGAGGCATCTTGCTAACAAACTGTGTCAAGAATGGAACGTGAAATACAAAAACTTCTACCATAGACTAAACACGATCAGCATTGCTCTGGCACGAAGATGTTTTCTCCTGTATTGTTTGCCAGAGGTACAGGTTGATTAAAAATGTCACCCCATTGTGCATTTTGGAACCAGACAGCAAATGCCTTAGGTCACCCCTCTCTGTTTTCATGTACCTGTTTGTAAAGCAACTCAATACTTGGTGGGACAGTTTCTTCCAACAGGCTATAGCTGTTGTAAAACCAAATTGAACTAGAACATCCTGTTTTGTAAGCTACACTGGGGACCATTTTTCTATTTATTTTATTGCATTGTTTTCTTGTCACAAGCACTTTGTCATTGTAAATCTGGATCAATCACTCTTGCAAAAGACTTTACATCAAAACCAAAGTTTCCTCTTAAATGTTTAGTAATGAGGTCAGTTTTTGTTCGATATATACAACACTATAGACTAAGTTCTAAATTCCGGAATGGAAGCAACTGGAAGCAAGACCGTAATACATTTCCAATGGAGAAATTAGAATAAGACACAAAATATTGATGGTTTTGACAGACGACAACCACTCTGCTACATGTAGGTGATGTCAGAGCCTGGTTAGAAAACATTTGTGAATGGACCTCACATTGTAGTGTTTATTTAATGTACACATTAGTAACAGTTAGCATTTAGGCTGGTGGCAAAATTCATGATTTTTAAGTTTTACTTTTAGGTTTAAGTCCTTACAAAAATGTTGAAGACCACAATATATTTTTATTGTATGCTCAGATTTTTTCTATCCCTCATCACAAACACTACTTTTTTTGTAACGTTAACTCACTTTTGCTCCAGTCGCCTCCATTCTGGAACTTTGAACATTCCATATGGCAAACATTTTAAAGGCGCTATAATCTTGTACTTGAAAAGCACCTCCCTTTTCTTCATGTCTAAAGCGGACTTTCAGGGCTGACAGACTTGTTTGCATTTTTGAAAATGTTGTGCATTAATATCGGTATGTCACAAAATGTCTAATATAAGCTGTTAATACATTTATTACATTTTAATGGATAACATTTGCAGACATTTTACATTTTTCAAATATCCATCTACTGACAGTGTATTCTCAAAGTTGTATGGTTGGTTTACCGATCACTGGAAGCTAGAGGACCCTGAGCGAAACTACACAGGGAAGACATATAGATCTTGTAATTGAGAATTGCACCACAACCTTACCATAAATCACCCTTGTAACCTTTGTAGTGTTATTCCATTTAGCTGACATGTCTAATTGTACTTTTGATTGGTTTATATGCATGCAAAGAGATTATTATCCCAACTACTCCCAACACTAACTTTTCCAGTGCAATAATTAGAGTTTTTTGTGGCAATCCCCAGTGACTGAAATAAAAGGCACTCATCACAGGCTAAAGCGTCTCCAGACTGACTTGATAATAAAAAAGGTGAAGCGTAGCATGCTGTGAGCACCGTCTGGGAGTTGTGAAAATCAGAGTAGACGGTGTACACTAGTGACAGCCTCCCAGTAGAATAAGCACAAAGCCACATGTAATGTATCAAAGTACCTAATTATCCACACGCTTGGTTGCTTTCCAAAAAGTAGCTTCTAGGGTTTTTAATTATTCTGAATTAATTTGAAAAGCAACTTTGTGGCTCACTGTCATCTCATTTACACCAGGTTAAGTTTTGTTTTGACAGTCTCAGTCAGTCAACCGTTTGCTCCAAATGATTTCAAGACAATACCTTCACAGAGGATGATTACATATTAATGAGAACAAACTGATTTTGCCATGTTGCTGATGTTCCAGGAATATCTTTTTTTATAGTTTCAGAACCAGCTCCTTATTATGATATCATATCATACAAGAAGGGTTGATTTATACTCCCTAACATGTTGGGGAATGTATCCTAATTGATAATTGATTACTTGTATGGGTGATATTGTACTACACCGGAATAAGATTTTATGCTAAAAAACTGTAATTGAAGGTTTTCTCTTGACTAGGGATTGTGCTCAATGCCTAAACATAAGCAGATTGTTAAACACACTAACACACATTTAACCTAACCTTTACCATTGTATTTGAACTCAACCCTCACTGCTCAAAACACAACTCCTACATGGCTTCTTAATTGCCATTGGACATCATAAGAAGGTGATTGTTCCTGCAGATAACTAGCCACTGTCCCCACCTAAGGCCCATAGTTGTTGGCATAGGCTCCAGTCAATCATTACCCGCCGTTCTTTGCAGTTAGGAATAAACACCAACAAAAACATGCCACTGCAGCTACACCAAGAAATCAGATTGTCTGTATTAATGATGACAAAACCCTAAGGCATATTTAGTTTCAACATTTTTATGCATGTTCCAAATAAGGAGAAAAGGCAAGAATGTGTAAACAATTGCATTTTTTCGCACCAGCCTACGTACCTCTCTGGCTTTGCCACCAAGACACACTGTCACCGTTCCTCTCTATTCCACCCAGTCAACATACAACACACTGCTGTCTTAATGTCACCCGGGCGGGATAACAAAGCAACCGAAATCTGGGTTTCATCTGGATTCTCTGGCTCCGCTGTGCTGCAGAGTTTGTCTAAAAATGCATGTGGGGGGATATATCCAGCAACTTCCTTACCTTGAACTTTTTGGAGCTAAATAAAAAATTTGGATTCAGGAGCAGAGATGATTCCCACTGCACATAAAGAATGAATTCTGGGGTAAAAAACTATTGTGTCAAAATATGCTCATATTGTCAAAGCTTTTATTTACAAAAAAATGACATTTCTTTCAGTTCAATTCAATTCTTTTCAGACCAAGGACAACATAAAATTGTCCGATTACTCCAATGGTGAGCACATACCACAAAACTACTGTTTACTTTTATCTTGGAGAAAGTGTACTGTTAAATTTTGTATTGTGCTTTTTGAATACAGAAGTTCATATATTCTCACCTTGCGCGTGCATTTACCTTAAAGCTCCTTCTCATTGTTATATGTGATACAATGTTAGCCCATGTTAAGTCTGATGCCCACAAAATGATTTTTAATTGAAAATATAGAAATCCCTCAGCCAAGTAGTGGTTTGTTTGTATGTTTGTTTGTTTGTTTGTATGTTTGCGTGTCAGCAAGATAAAAAAAAAAGTATTCAATCAGTAGTGGGTTAGTGAACAGAGGATGAAGATATATTAGTAAAATTATCATCATTTTGAGAAAAAAGGTGCTGCTGAATTGGCTGAGCATTTGTCCCTGAACTAGAAGATCCAATTCTTCCAAGGATATTATATTATTATTATTATTATTATTATTATTATTATTATTATTATTATACTCACAAAAGAACAAACTGGCCCACTACCACACCATCTGGACTTTATGATATCTTCCGTTTCCCCCTAATTAAGAAACTGATAAATTGAAAAATGTATGCTTGCAATTGACCCCTTTACACTATTCTTTCAAGGATGATTATTTGATCAAATTAATTAGATACATACATATTAAAAAACAAAATAATATTGCATTTCTCAGCATATGGTCCTGTTGACAGTAAACATCCTAATGCATGTGTGGTGTTCATGTCCGGCCTGTTAGCAGAATACACTTTTTGGAAAAACAGGTGGCAAATTGCTGTATTCATTTAAAAATGAATCTGCTTAGTGTCAACATCACCAACAAGTTGCCTGTGTTACCGAAATACCCTTATTCTGTCCGCCTCCATATGGACGGTTTGCCTAAAAAGCCTTCATTAAAATCCCCCAGTCTGACAAGTCATGGGGAGACACATGGTATTATGGGTAATACAGACCTTACATTGGAACAATATCTGGCATTTGAATAATTCATCACTGGTCCTCCATCCTCCAACTGCCTTGTTCAAAGTCTGTTTCAGCATTTGCAAAATCCTGCTGATATCTTGAGTCTTTCATAGTGTTTACAATGTTGTGTGTTCTCCGCAGGACCAGGCGTGGGCTACTATTTTGGCAATGCATCATTACTTCAGTCTTTTCAAACTTTTCAATGGCTTGTTTCTGTATAAGAGCCGAGAGTAAACAGGCAGCGGTCTGTGTATTGTAAACTGCATTAAAATCCCACCTCCCTTAAGTGGTGTGGACACTGCACGTGTAAAGAATACTTATAGCCAAATAATAAGATCTTGTTGTCCGCCCCTTCCCTTTGGACCACCATGTAGCATATGTTTTCAATTGTAGAAGAAAATGAAGAACATTCACTGGCCACATTATTAGGTAGAACTCATGGAGCACTGTGTAGTGTTATGCTGCTGTAGTCTACCTGCTTCATGTTTTGTTCCGTCTACAGATCTTGATGTACCAAGGGGTTATCTGAGATAAGTTTGGCCCTATGTTATGTCAAACCAAGATCAAAATCAGGTATGGGGGGGAGCTATAATCTGGGTTAGGGTCAGAGCTAGTAATCCTATGACATAATATGAACATACTGTAGATTATTGTTTCATGATCAAAAGAAAGTCACAGGATGTAAGCATTAAAAAAAACAGGAACTACATGGGCGAGAAATACAATCCAGTTTGTACAGTATGTCAGAAGGTAGTACCAGGTCACGTTCACATATCCTATTGACTAACATGACACTAACATGACACAGAGCAAATCTGCATCTATGTGGTCAGAGCAGTGGCGGATTTTGGGGCTCAAGATGAACATGGGCAGGGGGCCCTCTGAGATTGCCACGTTTTAAGTCCTACCAAAAGTTTTCTTGATTGTCAGTCCACAGCAATCAGATAATCATACAGAGCTATTTTACCATATTAAGTTGAATGAGAACTGTAAATCCTGTTATAGCTTGCTTAACTAAAATTCCGTATAATTTAGTTTTTTTTCATGCTTTTTATATGAGGTTTTCTGGAGTGTAAATACTATCACCAATTCTTTTGAATCTCAGCTGACATAATTTTTGTCCTTGGCTTCCCTGTCCACTCACCTCAAATGTGAACCAGACAAAAAAAAAAGGGAAATCCACTGGGGCATGTTTGGGATCTTTTGTTTGAACTTGGGAGGTTTAGCCAGAGGCCAAATTCAGCACTTCAGAGGGATGCTGGTTTTTTTGTGCAGTTACAATAAATGTTTTTTTCTGGCCATTTTGGGGGAAGGCGGGAGAAGTTGAGATAGGGGTAAGGTAATGAAGCATTGTGTGAAGGCATTTACAATCATGTGCACATAGCAGCTGCTCATCAGCTGGCCTTACAGGTCATTCAGGGGCCACAGAAGTCACTCGTCCAGTCTAGATGTCAGTGTAAGACATTCTCACACATGCAGTAGCACCTTAGCTGAAACAATCATAGACAATATCTAATCTCTTCAATATAATGAGTAGAATTTTGTACAATAAAATTTGAAAATGTTGATTGTTATATGCGCTATTTACCAGTGGTTCTCAAACTGCGGTACAGGCATCGCTGTATTCTTTATAGTCTGTTTTGCATTTGTTATATGTTTTTGTCCTGGTTTTTGGGGAACATTTTCAACTTTTGACAGGATAGTATTGCCACAGGAAATGAGGGAGAAGAGCGGGGAGTGACATTGGGCAAACTGTCGGAGTCCAGTTTCAGTCCCACAACGCCAGAGACAGCTGTATAAACTGTGGGACGCTTGCTCTACCAACTGAGCTAGTCAATACCAACTGAGTTAAACCGTTTTCTGTGGTGGTACTTGAAAGGCTGGAGAACCTAAAGCCTTTTATAAAGATTCGGAACATTTGCTTGATTCATTTAACACAAAAACTACTGTGAGAAAGTAGTGTCTGACTGAGCGGGTTGGTGTGGTAATGTCTATTATTATATACTGTGCCTGTTAAATAATTTATCACTTCTACAAATGTGTTTTACATGCAGCACGGGTCTTTTTGTATCATGGTTTTATTGGTTTTATAATGCTATGGTATATCCTAGATATTGAGTGAAATAATTAAATGGGCAGTTTCTATAACTCATGTGAAATATTTTTTCCACAGGCCAGCATTTGTCTCCGGGGCTTTCACACCTCTGAACAAGATAGCCCTTTGCCTTTGGAGCTGGGTTCTTTTTATAAAAATCCAATGCATGTGTAATAATCCACTGTAGGTTTTTATTACATAGATGCTTTATTTGGAAAAGAAATGGCTACTATGCTGGACAGAGTGTGAACAGAGCAATAGTGGAGCTGTGCAGGTCTGTGAGTGACAACCCTGTGAAAGTTTAATTCCCACATAAGGTCACCCTGTGAGACAATGGGAGGGGGGTAATGGTGTAATATCAACCGAATCCAGACCACTGGGGATTTAGCTGTATCTACTTACTCTCAGATTCCCCTTGTATTTCTTTTTGTCATACCCAATGACATGTATCAGTTCATTAAAATGCAGCAGATAAAACCATTGGGCCTCAAGAAGGAAGCTCATGAGGGAAGATCCCCTGTCACACGGGACATGGGAGATAGCATGTCAAGGGAACATGTCGATATGACTGTTTTTGATACGAGATGTTATTTAACTGCACAAAATAGCTGTGATTTCCGGATCATAGTCCACAGGGATGACTAGTCCTCTCTCAGTACATTTATATCTATGTAGAAGAAACTGAATTGGGGCTTTAGTCAAATTTGTTTGGTGGTGGTGAGATGTAACAACACCTATGGCCACACAGATCATCAAAAAACATGACAATGATACCAAGACATCCATTTATTGGCAATGTGGGTAAAGCTTCCTGCTCAAGAACACAATGGCAGTATGGACTGATTGGAGTGGAACTGTTCTACCTATGAAGCAACATTTATTTAGCTTTGAAAGTCAATGTTAAAAGGATGGATTACCTTTACTGGTAAATTCACAGACAATGTGAATCCAAAACCAGTCTGGGGACACGGTAGTTTGGTTCTCTCTTGTCAAAGTGCACTCAAAAGTAAGAGCTTAATTTGACATTGACGCTTAAACTCAGATCATCTAACCACAGAGTCTCGGGTGAAAAATGGTTTAGCTCATTAAAAGTTGATCGTTTGAACCACACATCACAGGACAATAGTGTTTGAACCAGGTATTATTGTGCTGGATTACAAGGATTATTAAAGTAGTGTATAATGTTAAGTGTCAACAACAGCAGGTGGAAATTGGAGTCCAACTGTTCTGTTCTCTTGTGAATATACTTGAAAGTATGCGTGTGGGTATATTCATTTAATCTAAGGTTTATTTCATTTATGTTTTCTCCAAGAGCCTTTAAAACCAGTACAATTCTGTAGTGAAAAAATACCTTCTTGGTGCAGATGATAAAAATGCAACAGTAAGTCAAATGACAGCCACTTTATTAGGTACATGGTCTACCTAATAAAGTGGCTAGTGAGTGGGAGGCAAATATACCTGAAGAGCAGAAATAACATTCAACTTTTCTTAAATGAATGTATTTGGATTAGCACCAATAGCAGTTGGATAATAACAAAGCAATTACCAGCTAAAAGTGCTTTGCCAATATGATTCCTTTATAGGCTGAGATTGATTTTTATGACCCAACAACCCACAGTATTTTTTAGGGAACGTGCTCCGCTCTCTGCTCTGTGTCTATGACATTCACATTAGCCTTGTTTCAAGTGGAGTCAAAGAGGGTCTTTAAGATTCAGCATGGCTCCATACTGTAGTACAGAGCATCTCATCACTCTCTATCCTCATGATCGTGCTGTCAGGGGCTGAATACATGAGAACGACTAAACGCCACAGCTCATCCTTCACCAGTTACTTTTAAATTGGAGTCTTTTAAAATTGTGATGTTAATTTAGTAATAGCCTCGTCTGTTTTGTAGTGAATTTTATAGACAACTTTCACACGGTTTAGCCAGAATCTGTCACAGCTATAACACAGTCACACCTCTTTTTATTATTTGTGCCTTGAGTGAGATGGTTCTGTTACGGAGATGGTGATGGAGGGATGAGGATGAGATGGTTCTGCCGTTATGCTGGTAATAGATTGAAGGATAGACGGTAGCCATTTTTATTACACAAGATATCCAGTCCACTTATGTATTAGCTTTAGCCTGTTATGCTAATTCTTTAATACGTCTGTGTTTCATAAACAAGTGGCTGCACTGTCACACGGATTAGCCTGAATTTTTCACATCTACCCCGCAGTGTCACTTTTCTCATCTCGGATCACACCTCCCTCTCATCGTTATCCGTGCCTTGTAAATCTCCCGCTTCTGAATAGACTTCCTCTTTCTCCCTTGTGGTGTTTACCGATACACTCATAGCAACAAAGCACCGCCATGAGAAGCCAATTGTCAGCATACATGATCCATCACTCGGCCGTCGCCATTAGCATTCAAGGTTCATTAGCAGGCAAACACCCATTAAAAACATCATTGAAGACGATACATTTTAGTCTGGACATGTCTGCGGAGCACTGTTGCCAATCTGTTGGTCTATTCTTTTTTTCACACACGTGAGAAAACACTGGCCGATATATATTCACATGCACTTCACAGTCATTTCACGACTTTTGATGGGATCTGACTACTTGTTGCCTCCTTTCGCCTTGTGTTTGAACCGGCGTGACATTTTCTGTAGCGATTTGTAGTAGAGGACTTGACTGCAGGGCTGTAAATTGATATTGGCCAGTAGTGACACAAAGGAATATACCAATCTTAGAAGAAGTACTCAACATCTGTACTCAAGAAAATGCATGTAAAGAGTACATGAGAAGACAGTATTTATACTCTACAATTACTTTAATTATTTGACCCATATACCTTCTTCTGTTTCTGCTTTACAGCCAAAAAATATTCTTATTACTGTTACTACTACGAGGCAAAATATAATGACTTCTATGGTTGTACAGCTCACATCTATTTAGGATGTTAGGGCTCTAAATGGGCAATTCTTGAGTACTTGTCTTAGTTAGTATGTATAAAAAAATCTACCTGATGCACTGCTACTGATTGTATTAATAAGGCATGCCTATATTCCATCTTATAAATTAAATATGGCATACAGACGAGGCCAGATTGATTGAATACTCAAAGCAAACTCCTGCAAAGTAACCTGCAACCCTGAATAGCTCATATGCAATTCAGTGTTAGCAATGGCATCAAATATTAATCACAGAATCACTCCTCAAGCACTCCTTCTCTTTTGCATGAACACAATAACCTCTGCAAAATCTATATACAGTGGTGACTACGAGGGGGAAAATGTCGTTTGATTTCTAATAGTCTTTACTATTTATCTGATACTAGAGGTGAGATTTTATCAGCATGCTCCAGATTTATTTGCAGGGACGACACATCCTCTTATGCCCACCCACCGACCGACTGGGTTGCACGAGCATATCATTTCTATTTTCATCATATCTGTCGTCGCCGATCTACACATTGAGGTCAGGCTTATCTGAGCCGGTAATCAGAAAATAGGCTTTTGATATCGAGATAGACAGATGAGACCTCCGCCGTTTCCCGGGTGAATTCAGAGAATCAAATTTAAAAACCTATTTCGGGCAGCGGTGCCAGGTACCGTCACGTCACCTGGCCTGATTTGATTGGTCGAAATAGGATACTCCCTCTGCCAAGTTAATATGTATGCGTGTCAGCAGCAGACGGTCAGACAGGAAGGGGTGGGCTGATTGTGTTTGTAGTGTTGTAGTGAATGAGACAGAAGACCGGCTGAGATGTTAGATGGTCTGTGTCTGCGTGTTTGTCATATTTGTCAACTGTCCATCCATGTGCCTGTGAGTCTACTGTATTGTAATAATAATGGACTAAATGAGCACTTTTCGGCACAAACGTTTTATACAGTTCATTATACATTTACTTCACTAGGCTCATGCTGCCCTGTTACTGACTGACAAAGATGTAGCATGACATTCATGTATAAAGGTAAGGTGCATGAAGTGTATTGCCCAAAGACATAGTGACAGAATATGAATCCAATGGAAATCAAACTGCCACTCTTGTATTTGAAGGGCATCTGTTCTCTGTGCTCTTTTCGACCTTTTGACGGGCAGCCTTTTTGGCTTCACAACCAACAAGGCCTTCTACCAGTGAAGAAACATAAACTTTACAGTCAATACTACAATACCTCTGCCTCATACTACTGTATGATCAGACAGAAAAGGTGGACTGATTTGGTTTGTAATTTTCCAGTGAATGAGACAGAAGGCCAGCTGAGATGTGAAAAGATCTGTGCCTGTTTGTCATAATTCTTAACTGTCTGGATAAGCCCATGCACATCCGCCAGCAGAAGTGTTTGGACTGTATTGTAACCACTGCTGTCATCTGAGGATCTGTCTCTCGCCGCTCCGTAAAGTGTTTAAGCTTTGGCTACGACTGGTGTGTTTGTTCAGAAGAGAGATGGACAGTGTGTGAGAGATGTTTGTGCTGGTGTGTTTTTCATGTGTTTATATAAGTGTCCATATGGGCCTGGATTGTATAAGTATACATGTAAGAACAGAGGAACAAAACACAGCAATCATTTATTGAGCTGGGCACTATTCAGCTATAACACTAGTGGTTATGAACAGTTCATCTCATTGGACATCCCTGAGCCCAACTCTAATGGCTTCTACTTTGGTACATGCCACTGCACAAGTCGTTGTTGTTTTGGTCCTTGTCTATTGGCTGAAATTGAGGAGAGTGAGATCATTCTGGAGCAAGGTGGTGATGGGGGAGAGTGGGATGGTTTTACTACTTAGGTGGTTGTGGTGAGCGAGGAGGAGAGTGAGATGATTTTGCTGCGGAGGTGGTGATAGGGAAGGAGAGTGAGATAGTTCTGCCGTTGAGGTGGTAAAGAGGTACAAAAGTGAGATGGTCGTGTTGCTGACGTGGTGATGGTTACTTGGTTAACTTACTTGGATGGTTAAAGAATACTTAATGACAGATCAGTGTGAATTACACAGTTGAATGTGGCACATTGAAATTGTGGCAGTAGAAGGATAGAGGTAGGTATCTGGTTGAATTTTTGTGTGAGCTCTGTAAAAAACTAGATCAATTACATTCATTTTTCCTGACAGTAGCAATAATGTTATGGGTGGGGTGTCAGCTTTCCTAAATTTTTAACCACTCATTTTCCAAAAATATAATATTTAACTGCTGTTAATAGGAAATGCCCTTTGATCACTATTTTAAAGGGCCACCGTACAGTTTCTAAGTGTTTCATAATGAGAGGACACTGGGTCAGTCTACTACTGATAAAAACTAAAAGTACTTCTACTCAGTAAGTCAAGGACAAACAGTGTCTGGGCCTGGTTAGACATTAATGAAAAATAAATGGGGAACTCTCGACAAGGTCAAATTCAGCCACGCATGTTTATTTTGTTTGGCACAATTGCTTATCATCAGGCTTTATAACAAGAGATAGACACTTATTTGATCAAAAAGGAAGTATTATTAAAATATGTAGGCTCACATTAATTGTATAATATTTCTAAAATAGGTTCATTTAGACTCCCAGTTTTGGGTTACTCCCTACTGTCAATTTAAAGGGTTATAAGATCTAACTATTCCACTATTATCGGCAGTATGGTGCTTGCCCTTCAACCAGAGGGTCGGTGGTTCGAGTCCCCATCCAAGCACATGCTGTCGTGTCCCTGGGCAAGACACTTAACCCACATTGCCTATGAATGAATGTGGTTGTGTGTGATTGGTGTTTGGTGGTGGTTGGAGGGGCTGTAGATGCAAAACTGGCAGCCATGCTTTAATGAGTAATACAAAAAAATATATATATATATGTAAGCGCTTTGAGAAAGCCTTGGGCATTGTAAAGCGCAATATAAATCCAATTCATCATCATATTATTATTATTTAAATTATTTTTTCTAAATTTAGTAAAAATGCACTGACTTGGTGCACAGTGTACATCAGGCATGATGTCACGGCCTGGCTCAGGGTTCGGACAAGTCCGGAGGTCTGTTGAGGTAAGCTTTTAAACCCCAAGGCCACACCCGCAACCAGGTGGTCAGCTCTTGCTTCCAATTGGCTGCAATCTGAACGGCAGGAAGGACAGCCAGCAGCAGACACAGAACTAGAGAAGCTAGAGTGCACATACAGGGGTCATCACAATGGTGTAAATTAATACAAGCTCATAACAGTAAATATAATTATGTTCTAATGCTGATAATAATAACTTCTTGGCACTCTATTATTCAGAAAGCATCACAGACAGTGAGATCAGCAGAGGAGATAGTGACTTGCTATAATTTTGTAAAGGTTTTAATTTGATTCAAAACACAAATAATCTGTTTGTGTGCTCTGAATTCACTCTCTTCCAAACTTCTCCCTGCAGTGGACTTGTGAATTATGAGACCTCACTGCAAGCCTGTGTATGTGGACTGTTATTGTACTGCTGCCAGTGACAAAACCCACAGTCGACCATCGGACATGCTCTTTATCATTGTGACAACACCAGATTCCTGTGGCTGACACCAGCGGTCCATTTCATGCCTCCTTTTTCTCGTAAACACACAATATCTCGGCACTAAGATGACTTGCACTGGGAGAGCCTGGAAAGTGTGCGAGCTTATGAATCTCCTAGTGAATTCCAAGCACCCTTCAATATCTTCCTACTTTCCTTGCTGCGGCCCTTACCCCCTGCACAACCCCATCCTGCCTGCTGCCTGCTGCCTGCTTCAAAGACCCCTTCTCCACTAGCATGTTTACACAGAACCCGAGTATGTTTTTTTTCCTTCTACTCAGAGTGGCTGTTCAATAGGCAGATGGTTGCACTTCCATTTAAGGATTGATTGCAATAGGCTATCACTTACATGTGTGTAGCATTTGAGGAGTAGTATTTGAGAGTGCGGCTCGTCGGTCAGACCTGGAATTAGCCTCATGTCCCCGAGAGTGTGGAATTTCATAGTTTGGATAGCTGTAGGATTGTTAGGAATGAACTGTCAGTGGCGTAAATTTAATGCTTAGCTACTCCACACACTGTTGTTCGATGTGACTATGCCTGATTTCAATAACTTAATGTTGTTTTAAGAGATGTATTTGAGGTATGGCCTGGACCTCATCCAGGTTTAGATTCACTGTGAGAATGAAAGAAAGGTTAACTTCAGTGGACTCTTCTTCAAGTGGCTGCAGCCTCTTTTGTGCTGACATATTTCTAAACCATTCAGGCCTGTCTCTATTTTGCCAGACTATTTTTCTTGCTGTCTTCTTGTGCTCTCATACACACACACCCACACACCCACGCACATTATACCGGCACGTCTAAGTGTCGGAGAATGCCATATCTAAAGAGTCCCAGCAGCTTGTTACCGAGACTGTCAAAAAGAGCAGACCCACCACAGAGGTGAGGATGTGTGCGAAATCCCATGAGCCCTTGCTCCGGTCACTATATCAACAGCCTACATTTTCTTTACTTACACATTAGTATTTTTTTTTTTTTGTTACACCGAAGTATTCTCTGTGCACTGCATGCCTTTTATTTATTTACACAGCAGATTAGTAGTAACCCTGCCTTCTCAGGAAAGTGGTTGGGGGTTCAATTCCAAGACCATTATCACCTCACTTTTAGTGTTCTCTTACTATCCAAAATTTGCATGTGATATTACTGGTTAATCTAAATTTCTCTTGGTGAATGAATGCGAGGATGAATGGTTGTCTTAATGTCAGATAAATGGCCTTTTTTCCAACCCACTTAGTTGTCGGGATAGACCTTCTAGATTAATACATGTTTGTAATAAATCATGATATATTCTTCAGACCGTTTTAAGCACCTGAATGATTGTGTCTTTGAAAGGCAATCTGACTAATTTCATGGTCACTGAAAGGCAGCCACCATGCATGATAATGTAATGCTCTGGTTATTGTAGAGCCATCTTTCAATAATCATCATCAAATGTCAAAAAGGCAATCAATAATTTGGTCCACAGAGCACTAAATGGTTTCTAGAAAAGGGAACAAAACACTTGCCTCATGGTGATACAGGGAATCCTTTGCAGTCATCTCTTGATTTCTATAAATAGTAATGCGTCTCAAAAATCTTCAGTCATGATGATATGGTAAATTCGAGCTTCAAGTGCTCTTTTCATTTTGAATTGTACAGTTAAAAAAATGGTTCAGAATTGGAATAGGCTACCGAATCATCCAATGTATGTGTCAGCAAAGGCACTGTTGTGATATTGCAACAAAACATTTACTCTGTGGACTAGAATGTAAACAGAAGCATTCGCATTCAGGCAAAACTATTACATAATTATATAATTACAATCCATCACCAGTTGCACAAAATAACTGTTGGTTGTCAGTTTTGTTACACTGATTATTAGCATTCTCTGAGTAAAAGTAAATTATGTTGCTTTCAGTTTCTGTTTACAAAAGACAACATTGTCACCAGAGGTGGGTAGTACTCAGTTACATTTACTCAGTTACATTTACTCAGTTACATTTACTTGAGTAACTTTTTAAATAAATTGTACTCCATAGAATAACTGTACTCTTACTTGAGTAAAATTATTGGCTACTCTACTCTACCCACACAGGGAGGTATAGTTGATTTTGTTTTTTGTTTGTGGTGATGACACCTGATGAGGTGTCATCAGTGAAAACTACAACCAGCAAGATGGCAATTAGTGTTAAATGTTAATGTGTCGTACCTCTAACCTGTTGTGAGCATATTACTGGTGTACCAGACTGAGATGGTTTTGAAGGGTTAGATGGTGGCAGAGTATTATTACGGAGCACAGATGTTACATTACGGGGGCATGATACATAGACGCCAACATTTGTGTTTTGAAGTTGCCATTTATTACAACTGGTGACGCAGGAGAGAAAAAGTCAGTAGTACAACCTTTATTTTTTGTGTGCTTTTTTTGGTGTAATCAGGAAAAAAATAAGCCATCATTAACACCTACTCCTACCAGATGTGCTGATTTTTCATAAAAGCACTGGCGATATATATATATAAAGAAAAACGCTGTCTCTATTATGTCCCATCTTTCACACGCACAAACCTAATTAGTATTCTTCATAATTGAACCTTTCAGTCAAGCCCACCTTACCACCCGCGCTAACTCAGCTTTTTAGAACTTTTACTGCGTCACCTTCACCTTCACATCCTCCGCCTTCATTCTCCACAGCTTACATTAGTCTATCTTCTTTGAAACCTCGGTTGTGATTTCAGGGCCAACTTTAAAGAGCATTTTTCAAAAATAATATGTTTTAGAGAGAGTTGTCGGAAATCAAATGTGTGACATTGTGCAATAAATAGGGTGATCTTATATGGAGAGCTTTTGACTGAATGAGTATATTTTTTGCAGGAGTGCTGTGAAGTGTTTCATGGTCCTTTTATTTTAACAGACACAATTCAAAAAGGCCAAATAGTGTTGTGAATACTAATCGGATATGATATAATTGGATCAAACTTTTAACAGATAAAATGTATTGTATTATGGCACATCATTTTGTACATTTAGGTTTGGGGCTGGACCTTCAAATTGTTCTGGAAAAAAAGTGAGCCTGAGGTAAAAAAAAAAAATTGTCTGGATTTGTTTGTAGCATAAACAATAACATTGAAATGATGTGTGTGGAAGTCAGTCCTGGGCCCCTAAAATCACCCCTAACATTCCCCCCTCTGACCACGCCCCTGATTCTGTGATCATAACATTTAATCTGTCTCCACAAAGTTGGTCTGTCCTTTTAGTAACTATTTTGTGCGCATGCTTTTGAGGTAAATCAAAGCCTAGAATGATGGCAACACTGTTTTGCTGCAAGACAAAATGACCTGTTCTGATAAGCCCAAAACATATTCCTCAAAGTACTTTATGGGAAGTTGTCCTTTCTTTGCTCTTGCAGTAATCTGTCCCCAGTATCACGTCTTGACTGTGTCCCTGCAGAGGCATCTTTGGCAGACTGCTTAACCTCTCTCAAGGATTTTTTTTTTCTTCACTTTCTCCCATTGTTATTTTATCAGACTAAGCTGTTGTTAAACCTCTGTTTGCTTATGGCTCCTGGTGCCAGTGTTTAGCAGGACTGGAACAGAAAAAAGCTAAAAGAAAAATGGCAGAGCTTCTGGCTGCCCACAGTCATGAAGCAGAATAAACAAGGTTAGGGCTCAGTAATTACGCAGAACTGCTTCCTGATATTAACCCACTCACCAACCCAAGTCCCCCTCTCTTACTATACTAGACAGTCTGCACCCATATGTTCTAATAGAAGAACCATGCACCATTAAAAAACAATAGTGTGAGCCGAGGTATTCATGCGATGACTTTGAACGAAACTTCAAGGAGTAGAAAGTTCTCAATACTTGAAGAATATACAATTTTATCTTTAACAAAAAATAATGGAATGGTGTATTTTCTGCTTTCAAAAGTTAACCCCAAATGTCAACATCAAGGTAAATAAATAAAGTGAATCATTCAGTGTTTAAAATGTAACTTCAGAAGTGCAGTTAAGCCGGCAACAGCTGAGACATTATTATTAGCATGTAGCTGTTATGTAGTTTAAATAAGTCTCTTTACTTGACCTGTAGCCAAAAATGCCACTGTAAAACCATAAATCAACTGAAATAGGAATGGTTGGAATGTAAGGATTAAGAGTGTTTGTTGCAGCTCATTACTCCATCTGGTGGTCTGCGGTCTTGTCATAGTTAAGCGAGTGACTGGAGAATATTTCTGCAATTTCTGCAATTAACTATGGGCCTTTGGTGGTGTACACCCTGCATGTCTTTGGATTATGGGGAGAAGATTGAGTATCCCAACAGTAGCACAGGGAGGATGTGCAGACTTTACACTGAAATAAAATCAGAGCAAGAACTAGTGAGTCTCAAAAGCAATTGTCACTAAATAAGCTTTCCTATATGTTCTCATGAGAGCTCATTTTCTATATTGTATCTTGGGCTCCTTTGAGAACCACACGTCACCACTATCTCTTCACACATCCTTGTCTGTTAGTTCTGGGCACAAAACTCCACACTCAGTGCATTTGTGCGATAAGTAGGCTCGTACAGTCGGCTGCTTGTGAGGTCCACAGTGTACAAGATGTTATACTTCACAAATGACAGGTATGTGCTAAGCTTATCTAACTCCTTACCTGGTAAAGACCTACAAAAGCACAAGGTGACTCGTACGCGGTGTATTAATACAACATAGAGTGTATTTATGCAGTGTCTCATTGGAGGAGCTTGTTTGAGGAGACAGCTGCAAGGATCAGTCTGTCTGAAGTACAAGCACGGTGCTAACAGATGGACTTGTCCCTCTTGTTTAAATGCTGCCGCTTCTTCAAATTTGGGAACAAAAGTCCGGTGTCAAGACAAATACACAGCAACTAGGTCTTCCCTGATTATAAAACATATGATACAATTGGACAAAAGGGACAATAACAGGGACTCATCAAGTAGCATATTTAGTTATTCCTATACATGTTATTGTTGGCTTTTAGTTTGTATGTTAGCAAGATAACTAAAGCATATGTTTAGTTTTAGATTTCCAAGAACATAATAGGCCAAGGGAATCAAATATTTGTTTTTGGGGTGGACCTGTAACACCATCTGCGTTCAGGCTTTTTTCATGGCTTTGTATTATGGCACCAGAGGAATAAAGATGTTAATACCAGCCACAAGGTGTCAGTAAATGAACAAATAATATGTTTGAGTGGATTATTTTGATTACGTTCGTGGATGTATTTACTCTTCAAGTTCTTCTGGTTATATTACAGTTATAATAATGCTACAAGATTATTCTATATAGTTGTCCATTCTAAATCTATTCAGAGACGACTATTGGGTAATCCATTGCAGAAATATGAACGCGTTGGCCTTCAATGAAAGAACAAACTTAACATTTAAAACATACATATATAAGTTACAATAACGTTGTTGCTGTGACATCTTGACTGACAGTCTGTTTAAACTCCAGTGTGGGTTTGAGATGATGGTGAAAAGGCTTGTGTAGAGGGCCTTATGGTGAATACAGCATCTGCTTCACCTCCTCCTCCGCAGCTCCGCCTTTTGAAGTACAAACATGGCTGTGGTCTCTCTCCATCTTCTTTTATTTTGAAGAAACGCCTTCCTTTGAGGCTTCTTGGTTTTTACATGTTGTTCTTGCAGCGATAACACAAACATCATGTATCCAACCCAATCGATGAGCTATTTTTTAAGAATCTCTTAAGTACACATAGCCAATATTTCTGGGCCAAAAATTGGTTTTAAAAATGCACTTTTTCCTGGCTTTTTGTTGTTTGTTGTTTTTGTTGTCAACGGGGCTGGTGAGGGGGATCATGAAAGTTTAAATTTTAAACTTGGCTGCACAGTTTATTACCATTTTTCTACACTTCATATCAACATTCATATCGATCTCATTGCAGTATTCTTGGGCTTTCTCCTAAATTATGTAGAAACAATCATTGAGCATTAAATCTTTTTTTGTGAAGTATTATATAAGGGGAGTATCTTCTTTCAACTGAATTTTCTGGTTTAGGGGTAAATGCTCTGTCTATTCATTCACAAAGTCCTTCTACTATATTTTACAATGGTCCACTCCAAAACATATTTTCCATCATACATCCTGGGCCTAGATGTTGTTTCAAATTCACACACAAAAAAATCTTCATTGGTTGATTAATTACCTTAATATACTAAAATCCAATCAGTACTACTATTTTTGCCTTAATAGGTAGAATACCAAAGTGCCATAATTCTTTTCATGATTGTTTACTCTCTAATGCACTCACTAAGGAAATGCCTCCATTGGCAATCTTTGAACGTCCAAGGGTTCTGCATGGCTTCCACCAAACCTATGTGCAGCCAAGTGGGCACTAACACCTCTCGTTGTCAGCACTGAGTACCTGACAGATGGCCTTATGGCGTTTTCACAACCCCTGCCACCATTTTCTGGCAGTAGCCCCATCTCCAACAGCTTGTGATGGATTGAACTCATCCTCCGCAAACTGCAAACTGCTTAATCCAGCCACAAGTCCTAAAGGGTTATTTATGAGGTTCTAGCCAAAGTTATGTTCCTGCTTTTTTACTTTAAGAGACTAGATCAAATGAAGGTTTTATAGGTTATGAAATATAAACAAGTATAAATGGAGGGCTGGTAGAGAGCTTCTCTTATTAAGTAAGTCCACTTTTATTGAACCGTTAAACAGTAATTATAAAATGGCCCTCAAGGATTAACCTCCATCTGAAAGAATGTATTTTAAGGAGGTATATATGATACATTGTAAATGAAAAATTATCAAGTAGCAGTTTGGGCGATTCTTCTCTTTTTAAGCACATTTCTAGCACATAGAAATAGTGAGCGTTAGGATGTCTAATGTGTGTTTCTTATTTTACAAAACTTTGCTATTCCATTATGCACCAAGTGTAGAAAAACTAGTGCTGAGGCTGAAGTAAATAATGAAACAGTGCAAATGGAAAACAAAATTGTACTAATAACTGTTTTTTCACAGAACAAGAATCCTAATGTGCTCCTGAGGAAGTTTTAAAATGCTCTGAGGTCTTAATTGAACAGATATGTCATAGTCTTAAGGTCAGGCGGCATCAGCTAGTGCTTTTTCTCTAGCTAAAATGTATATTTAATATATGTGGCTATATCTTTCTGTCTTACTTTCGCATTGTGTGTGAATGTCAAGTCTGCTATACAATATCTAATCTAAACTCCCAGCATTACCAAGCACATGTTGTCTTTTTACCAAAGGGGATGTTGCTAAAGTCATTTTGAATCTCTAGAACCTACTTTTGAGCACCTTTTTTTTACCCTGCTCACCTTGATTGGTCCAACGTTATTTTATTTATTTTTTACTTTTACTCAAACTGCTTCTCCGGAACAAGGAGATCATGTCAACACAAACGTTTTATTTAGACTACAATCAGGGATGCACTGATATATCAGCTCAACATTGGTATCGGCCTTTACAGATGATCTCAGAGAAAGAAAAGACCATTCCAAAAGTCTACATTTACAGTGTCAAAATGAAGTAATAGTTATGGATTAATACATACATTTAAAACAGCTATGTATATAGATGTAGACAGTTTCAAAAAACATAGCTTACGAAAACATTGTTACAAAATATCAGAATCGGTATCAGGAAAATTAATAAAATACCGGCATCGGCCAAGAAATTTCATAATGTTGCATCCCTAACTACGATTCTTTCCAGTCTAAAACCCTGTATTATCTCAAGGGGAATCTGTTGTTTCACATGTCACCACTGACTTTCCTATATTAGTCTCTTGCTTTGTATAGATTACCCTTCTATTGATCTGTTTTTGATCTGAGTCTATGTTTAGCAAATGGCACTTGCTTTGTCCACTTAATCTTACGTCACCCGCCGGTGTCGTATTTGCACATGTAAGATAAAACTTCTAGGTCAAAGTTGGTGTATCCCGGCTTCTTGCTTACCCACAAGGCTTTGTCTCTCAATAGAAGAGAAATCGATCAGGGCAGCAAGCTTGTTGTGGCATTGCTCGTGATCACGTTTCACCTTTGGATTTACACTATAGTATGAGAATGTATGTTATACCTAAAACATGTAACACTACACTATTATGCTGCAGTAACAACATACCCCGATACATGCACATACAATGGCTCGAACACATAAACTACTCCTGTTTGTCCATTTGATGTATGATGTCATTTTTGTAACAGGTTTGTTGGTAGCCCTGAGGTGTGACTACTCCTGTGCCTGCTTGCCAAATGACTCTAATTTACATATACGAGTGCTGCCAGACATCGATTGTGAAGACTTGTCTTGCATCTGCAGAACAGCCCGCATTTACCTTCTTGAAATCGCCAGCGCTGGGCAACAACAGTTTGGTCCAATCAGCTCTGTTATTAGTGTCCAGTTTTCCACAAAGTGATTGCATCTGTTTATTCTGGACCGAGTTGTGTATTTGTTTGTTTGTGTCTTGTTGCATGACTTGTTTTTGCCATCTTACATTTCATCCCCCGAAGAGCTGTTTGTATAAGTTTTATACATGGTTAGTACTGAAAAGTTCAAGAGTCTTATTTGAATGAATGAATATTTATGAGACAAATTTAACTGCAAAACCCCAACAAAGTTTCAATTAAAAAAACAGGAACTGTGCAGATTTGTCCTCAAACCAAAGTGCAACTGTTAAAAGAGTTGCTCAAGTAACTAACTTGATGATAAATGATAGCAGCTTTACACTGTAACATTTTACAACTTGACCTTACTGACTGACTGACTGACTGACTGACTGACTGACAGATTTACTTACTTACTTACTTACTTACTTACGTACTTACTTACTTACTTACTTACTTACTTACTTACTTACTTACTTACTTACTTTCTTTTTCTAGTAGGCTCTTCTGCCCTCTGGTGGTCACATAGAGATATAGCCTAATAACTTAACATTAACATAATGAATCATTATGTAATAAGACCCCATTTTTTGGTTATCTTTCGCACCGAGCTACTTTCAACATAATAATTTTAAATAATGAACATATTAAAATCATTATAGTTTTGGAAGATGTAATGCAGTTGTTCATCTGTGCGGCAGGTGGCGAGATGGTACACAGCTCTTGTCAGTTTGTCAAAAGAAGAAGTCCTCATGGCTCTTGATTCATGAATGATACAAAGAAGAAAACTGTGCTTTATTTACAACACTTGGAATAATCCACCTCATTTTCGCTTTTCTCATGAGACCCGTGAGTTAAAAATAATCCATACATTCATTTGATACTGCTTAGCCTACGTACAGCGCTACTATGGCGTTACTTTAGCTTCAGGATGCTATCGTGTTTAGTTTTTTTGGTTAGCCGATGTTGTTAGCCCTTTCCAAAGAGCCATAGAAAATAACAGAGCATCGTAACAGAATATTTAAAACAGACACATTCATTGATTATATAGCTATAGTTTGTGATGCTTTTTTTGCCAATTACGTACATATTATTTTTTACTTATGGTCTGTTTTTTATTTCACAGTGACATTAAAACCACCTAGTAAATGTTTCAATAAATAAAAATGAATCGCCCAAAGCCAACAAACATCAGACGTCCGAGTGCTGCAAAGACATCAGGTACGTTGAATTTATCCGAGAAATGTTGTTGTATAAATTATGTTACATTTCGTCAACATAACAGGCTTGTTTACAAAATTGGCAGGCACAATAATACAGATTTTATTTTGTTTTCTTTAATGTGAACCTATAAACTCTCCTGCTGATTGGAATTATATATCTAATAATTAAATATACAACATCTCTCTTGAAATCATTGTAATGTTTGCTGTTTTTAGGCCATCCTCCACCCGGAGACTTCATAGCTCTTGGGTCAAAGTCTCAAGGAGGCGAACCAAAAGCCCCAGCGGTCCTACTCAAACCAGCGACCTCCGGGTTACCCGCTGAACGCAAGAGAGAGCCTGCTCTGCCCTCATCATCGGGTCTGTCCAGCCTCGCCAAGCGCCCCAAACTCTCCACCACCCCTCCGGTCAGTGCCTTGGGACGCCTCGCGGATGTGGCTGCTGTGGACAAGAGGGCTATATCACCCTCAATAAAGGAACCGTCTGTGGTTCCAATTGAAGGTAGGCTAGTATTTTATCATTGTATATTTTTAGTATGGCAAGTTAGATTTAGCATTATTAGGCTAGTATTTTATCATTGTATATTTTTAGTATGGCAAGTTAGATTTAGC
>JAVQKC010175675.1:0-14740 GCA_036025475.1 Philypnodon macrostomus
CATGTGTTAATTCATAGTTTTGATGCCTTCAGCGTGAATCTACAATGTCAATAGTCATGAAAAGAAAGGAAACTCATTGAATGAGAAGGTGTGTCCAAACTTTTGGTCTGTACTGTACACCCGACCACAGCTCAGCGAACTGGCCTTTTGAAAGCTGTCATACGGCCCAAAAGAAGCAAATTTCGCCTCCGTTTGAAAGGACCAGTTCGCCTCTTTCACAAGAGTTGTTTCAAAATGTCAAGCGACCAAATAGACACGAGGTTGCGTCTGGTGTGAATGCACCATCGTATGTTCGTTTGATAAATGAGGGCCACTGTCCTGCTGAGCAGCCACTTAAAAATTCTTTATTTTAACTGTCGCCTGGGACGAATGTCCGCGTGTGCCCAATAGAAACAAGGCCCAGTCAGGCATGGAAGAAAACATGGAAAGGCTTCTGTAACTTTCACTTTCACTTGCACGGCCGGTTGTCCCGCCCCCAAGAGCCATATACTCCACTGTGATTGGTAGGTTCATTCAGCTCCGCACACAACACTGTGTTAAGTGCCAGACATATCAAACTCGCGGGCCGCACTAACATTTAACTTTCATATTAAGGTAAGGGGCCGCAAATTATCGTCCCGCGGGCCGCGTGTCTGAGACCTGGTGTAAAGGAAAGAATGAATGGAGCCATGTATTGTGAGATTTTGAGTGAAAACTTTCCATCAGCAAAGGCATTGAAGATAAGACGGGGCTGGGTCTTTCAGCATGATCCCAAGTGTGTGAAAACCTTGTGAAGACTTACAAACAAACGTTTGACCTCTGTCATTGCCAATAAAGGGTATATAACAAAGTATTGAGATAAACTTTTGACCAAATACTTATTTTCCACCATAATTTGCCAATGAATTCTTTAAAAATCAGGCATTTTCTTTTCTCATTTTGTCTCTCATAGTTATTTCATCCATACCTATGAAGAAAATTACAGGCCTCTCTCATCTTTTCAGTGGGAGAACTTGGCAGCTGACTAAATACTTTTGCCGCACTTTAAGTCCTGAAACAGTGGATAATCTCTCTACAGACGTCCCAGAGTTGAAGAAAAGCATGACAGTCAATGCTGTGCAGACGGAAGGGGATCCCACTACTTGCATGATCCATCATTTTTCCTCTTGGTTTCACTTAAAGTTTGCTGTGGCTTGGCGCTGGGATATAAAGAATGGCTGGTGTCCTGATGCAGGAAGAGGAATCAACTGACACAACTGACACTTGCATACTGATGTTGCATCAGTACAGTACAGTGAGATAGAAGAGGAAATTCTCAAATTCAAAGGAATATCCATCCAGAGGGGTGTTACAGAGGTTGACATTGACATGGCTGAGCTGGGAATAATTCAGTTTTGTCAGCAAACAAGGTTCCACAAAGAGCTTTTGTGTCTGGAAAGGGGCCAGAACATAAAGAAAAATAGTCACCTGTACAAGTTGAGCCCTAGGCTGGAGAATGGCATTTTACGTGTAGATGGTCATCACTGTCTAAACATCCAATTATACTGGCAAAAGATCTACATATTTCTACCCTGCTGCTGAGACACATTCATCAAGAGGTGGGACATAGTGGCGGGAACCACATGTTACCTAAGCTCAGAGAGAAGTATTGGTTCTGGGAAGAACGCCAGAGGCTGTGGGGAGAATGAGGCATCATTTGACTTTTTTTTCTGCACAATTTCACAAAATCAGGGAGTGCAGCTTTAAAGGTATTACAGATGGTTGTTTGCAACAATTCAGAAACAGGTGTCTGTCAATGTCACGGTCAACAGCAAAGCTGCCTTCAAAAGAATAAAGACTACTAAAGAGTCACTTGCCAATATAACTGTACCATTAGTGTAACTATTAGCATCCAAAGAGCACCGTTAGTCAATGCTAATCGCAATTAGCATTAGCATCTCTAAATATAACAAACAACAGAATTTTTTTCTCCTTCCCCTCCTCCTCTTCATAGACTTTGAAAACAGTATTTCGTTTGCAGATATGGCCTATTTCTCAGCCATTGCACAACTAGTTAGCACAAGAGCTAATGTGTACAACAGATTATTACAGAATACTTCCTGATTTACGCAGCGGGCTAAACCAATAACACAATAAGCTACGGCGATCAACCAATAATATAACTATCCACAAGGTCTATTAATTGTTTTTAGGTCCCACAGAGTCCCAGATGAATATTATATATTTTTTCAGTATGCCTAATCAATAGCCCTCTAATGCACAAGGCTATTTTAAGTAATATTTAAAAATGGGCACCTTTTAAATACATGCACCCTTACATGAAAGGGACCTTTAGTAGACTGCTGACTCAGGCCGGGCCGCTCTTCACATGTGAAGAAACAGGATGTGTAGGGACTGGACCCAGTGACTCAAATGGCAGGAGTAGGACAAGTCCAGACCAAATCATTCCCTCATGGCACTAATCGCCTCCGTCCAGTCAAAAAATGCTTTTGCTAAAGACCAAACAGGAATTATATCAGGACTGAACCAGGACTAAGGTTTAAAAAAAGGGTAAAAGAACAAACCTGTCGTGCCAAAAGGCAAAAGCTCTTGATTTACGGGTCAATCTACATTCCGACTCTCACCTATGGTCATGAGCTTTCAGTCATGACCGAAAGGACAAGGTCTTGGATGCAAGCGGCCGAAATGATTTTATTCCAACGGGTGGCTGGGCTTAGAGATAGGGTGAGGAGTTCAGTCACTTGGGAGGAGCTCAGAGTAGAGCCACTGCTCCTCCACATCGAAAGGAGTCAGCTGAGGTGGCTCGGGCATCTGTTTCGGATGCCCCCTGGACGCCTCCCCCGGGAGGTGTTTCAGGCAGGTCCCACCGGAAGGAGGCCCAGGGAAGACCCAGGACACGCTGGAGGGACCATGTCTCTCAGCTGGCCTGGGAACGCCTTGGGATTCCTCCGGAAGAGCTGGAGGAAATGTCTGGGGAGAGGGAAGTCTGGGTGTCCCTACTTAGACTGCTGCCTCCGCGACCTGCCCCGGATAAGCGGAAGAAGATGGATGGATGGATGGATCTGTACCTCCATTGGTATAGTCATTCGCTCCAGATTGGCATAGCCATTGGACCTGTTAGCAGCTCTATTAGGAAGTGCTTTCGACAACACAGATGTGCTTACTGTATTTTATTGTAGCTGATATGCCTAACTAGCAGATTCAAATGAATTATTACTTAGAACAAAACAATGACCTAAATGAGAAAAGGCTATATTAGTTTGAGATACCCACATGTAAACTTTTTTTTCTATGATGACATCTAAAAAAAATATGGCATACTACACTGTAAAAAATCATATAGTACATCCGGAAAGTATTTACAGCGCTTCACTTTTTCCACATTTTGTTATGTTACAGCCTTATTCCGAAATGGAATAAATGCATTTTTGTCCTCAAAATTCCACACACAATACCCCATAATGACAATCTGAAAAAGTGTTTTGAGATTTGTGCAAATTTATTAAAAATAAAAAACTAAGAAATCACAATACTTTGTTGATGCACTACACTTACTTTGGCAGCCTGAAGTCTTTTTTAATACGATGCCACAAGCTTGGCACACCTATCTTTGGGCAGTTTTGCCCATTCCTCTTTGCAGCACCTCTCAAGCTCCATCAGGTTGGATGGGAAATGTCGGTGCACAGCCGTTTTCAGATCTCTCCAGAGATGTTCAATTGGATTCAAGTCTGGGCTCTGGCTTGGCCACTCAAGGACAGTTGTCCTGAAGCCACTCCTTCATGTCCTGCTGAAAGATGAACCGTCGCCCAAGTCTGAGGTCAAGAGTGCTCTGGAGCAGGTTTTCATCCAGGATGTCTCTGTTTCCCTCTATCCTGACTAGTCTCCCAGTCTCGCCGCTGAAAAAACTTCCCCACAGCATGATGTTGCTCCTACCTCCATGCTTCACTGGATGGTATTGGCCTGGTGATGAGTGGTGCCTGGTTTCCTCCAAACATGATGCCTGGCATTCATTCCAGAGAGTTCAACCTTTGTGAATATTTCTCTGTACCCTTCCCCAGATTTGTGACTCGAGACAATCCTGTCTCGGAGGTCTACAGACAATTGCTTTGACTTCATGCTTGGTTTGTGCTCTGACATCTGTCAAGTATGGGACCTTGGTGTGACTTTCCAAATCATGTCCAATCAACTGAATTTACCACAGGTTGGAGTCCACCTGACCGAATTAAGCTGTAGAAACGTCTTAAGGATGATCAGTGGAAACAGGATGCACCTGAGCTCAATTTTGAGCTTCATGGCAAAGGCTGTGAATATGTATGTACATGTGATTTCTTAGTTTTTTATTTTTAATAAATTAGCAAAAAAAAACAAAAACTTTTTCACATTGTCATTATGGGGTATTGTGTGTAGTGTGGACCAAGTGAAGCCCTGTGAATACTTTCCAGATGCACATTATGTCAAATTCATTCTCTAATTTATTTTCACTTGATGATTACAACTCACTCTTCTAAGTTGTACTAACAACACGTGGAGTGTTATAGCATAGGGAAAAGATCTTCAGTGAGTTTTAACTATAGAATGAAGTTCTTTGTGACTTTGTGACATATACATTTTTACAGTGTAGAAGAACAACATAGAAACCAAAGATGGAGGTGAGATCCTTCATAAGTGCATTTACCATTAGAGGGTTCAACAGAACAGACCATCTGGACAGTGATGTTGGTCATTGTAGCTTTACCATGAGTTGTAATGTAACGTCACTTCTAAAGTCGGTTTGAATGACTTTTGAACGCACTGTAGAAATAAAGAACACACACTCGTATGTGTTTCTTTCTTTGGGAAGTCCCCTGGTGACAGCTCTTTGGGTCACTGCTCCATACACTGTACGGAGTATGTGATTTATGCTCACTGTATTACAGAGCTGGAGCTGGAGCACACTCGTGGACCTAATGAGGAGATGAGAGCGGCAACGGCAGAGCTCCAAATAAAAGACATCTGTCAAAGAGTTTAACCTGCGGTGTATTTATATGTACAGGGAGCTGCTACTGCCCGAACCATTTCCTGGGCTATGATTAATACTACTCAGGGTTTTACAAGTCTGGCAACAGACGCATTTCCAAAAACCTACTCCTTAAATGAAACCCTGTCATTATCAAAACATACATGAGTGGGACTGTTTAGACCTCCATCAGTGCCATCCAACCAATTACGGATCTGGATGGCACTAACGTTTCCATTGGTTTATAGACCTATCCAGTGGAGTAGTACTCAAATTAAGTACGTGAGTCAAAGTATAGATCCTTCTGGTAAAATATGACTCCAATCAAATTATCAGTCAAATTATTACTTGAGTATGTTATGTGCTTTTATTAAAATATAGTGGAGTAAAAAGTATTATCTTTATCTTTCACATGTAGTGGAGTAAAGGAAGTAGTAGTAGTATACCCAAAAGATACCACTCAGGTAAAGTACAAATTCTCAAAAACTGTACTTTAGTGCAGTACTCAGTGAAGTGTAGACCTACTATTGTGTGGGACAGTGTGCCATTAGGGCTATTCTTTCTTTGTACACTTCTATCAACATACAGGTTTGCCCTGCAACCAGAGGTTTGCCGGTTCGATTCCCCACCCAAGGACACTTAACCCACATTGCCTATGAATGAATGTGGTTTTGTGATTGGTGTTTGGTGGCTCATAGTGTCATTGTGCCCCAGGGCAGCTGTGCCTACAGACATAGTTTACCATCACCTGTTTTAACCTATGTGTGTGTATGTGCATGCTCTCTCAGTATGTCAAATCTCAGCATGCTCTGAGCTCTGTCTTCTGGTGTGGCTGTAGATAGTGCTCAGAGCGGAGGGGAGACATATAAAGAAGTCTTGGCTTGCCTATCCCGAACCTGTGGGTAACCTACAGTTCAGGGTCGACCTGCGCATTACAGATTGTAATTATCTAACAATATCTATACAATAGATAACAAATAATGAATACTGGGACATCTATAGGTTCTATAGGCCTCCCCACTGTAAATATATTAAACTTCTTTTTTGTATTTTTCATTACTCACCTACTCTTGTCCTATCTGAACATGTGTTATATTATGTTATATATTATATATATATTTTTTTTTCTTTATTGGCTAGGTCAGAGGAGAAGTAACAGGACATTATAGCGTCCAAATTTGAACCCGCAACACCAAGGTGAGCTGTATGAGCTCTGCAAATGTGCTGCAGCTCTACCAACAGAGCTAAATGCAGCACAATATCTTAGTACTTTAGTTGTTTTTACACCAAATACTTTTTAATACAACTTTGGTGCAAATTATGACATCTCCATCTTCCACTGCCCATTCTTAGCTATACACACATCACAAACTTGGACAAAGAAACTGAACAGTATTTTGTGCCAATGTTGAGATGTTTTTCTGCAGACCTCTCCACAGTGAGTGATGCAAGCTGCTGGTTAATATGGTAAACCCACTCCCAGAGCCGCGGGGGTGTGCCCAAGCATCTGGCCAAAATGGTGAAACTTGCCAGCACATGCATTAGAGCGGAAAGAACGGGCTGGACAGCAGCGTGAGGTGGACAAATGACAACCTCCTCCTGGGTCACCTGATGGCCAACACTGCCCTCAGTATGATGTGGGCTTAGCTTAGCAGGGTTAGATGTATGCTTTGTATCACTATACGCACTCTTTCAAAGTTTGTAAACAGAATGTTCTAAATCCCGGAATGGAGGCGACTGGAGGTAAGACCATAATACATTTTCAAGCAACTTAAGATGGTTTTGACAAATGACAACCACTCTACCACATCTAGGTGATGTCAGAGGCAAAAAATACATAAGTGAGAGAGGCACACGCAGAGTCATTCAAACGCTTTTAGACAAAGCGCTTCATAAAAAACTCCTGTATGGGCCATCTGTAGGAGGTGGACAGACTTGTGCCAGATGTTTATTTCACAGAAACACACGGATCCCCGGTGCTTTGATCTTCCACCGGACTGACACGGAGTGCGAGGCATGTCAGCGGCGTGCCCGGCCAAGCCGCTCCAATGTCAAAGATACTGACCAGATATGAGAAAATAAAAGTGTTTGCTTCAGTTCACTGGTAATGTGGGCCTACATAATATTTTTGAGGGATACAAAGTGAAAGTCACGTCTAAATGCAGATCTAGCATAGATCCACTTCACCATTTCACCGTGTGGGTCGTCTTTTCATGTCTCCAAATGTGCATATGCCAGGTACAAGGTTTACATCGAGGTGCGCACATTCTCACATCAGGTTATGTTTTTATAGATCACATACTTTGCGTATGCCACTTTTGAGCCCCATTCTGAGCGTTCTCAAGCTTTATAGATGAGACCCTTGGTCATTCAGTATATTCATTCAACTGACCTCATTCTTTGGGCACATAATGTTGCTGAACGTAGACCTGACCAACAACATTGGTATTTGCGTAGATAAGCCAAGATCACAATATCGGCAACATCTTGATTTACTCATTATCCTGGTCTTAAATATACTTCCATGGTGTCTCTGCTTACATGTAACCCAGATAAGCAGATTACAATAGCTGAATTATGTAGCCAAAAATCTTTAGAAAACTGTGGGTTTTTATTGTTTGGTTTTCATTAAAAAGTAAATTACAAAAAAGGAAAAATGAAAACATCCATGACATTAAAACAATGCACCTAATTCTACTAAAACACAACATTTCACTTGCATTAAGCAAAAAATAAATATTCTATATGAACAACATCAAATGTAACAACGAGCTTACAACTAAACATCAACAGCACTGAAAATATGAAAGGGAATAAGACATGTTTTTTCTTCTTCAAAATCTTTGGTAAAAAATGTAACAAAACTGACTATTTACAAATACTGCCACATTATAAGCAGAGCATTTTAGCAATAATCCAACCAAGTAACAATAATAACAACAATAACAACAGCAATAAACATCAGTATGGTGGCCCTGAAGAACAAGTCAACAACAATTTACAAAGTGCAACAAAAAACACAAATACCACTTAGGATCTGTAAAAGCAAGGTGAACAGTTTAGTTCAGGTCCAAAAACATCCATCCCGACCGAATTTGAGCCTGTTCTGTCCGAACCTGACTCCGACCCAAACCATAAAGATTGAGCCTGACAGAAGCCCAACATGAGCCTGCACTCTTTAACTGATGGTGATGAATAAATATGTTTTTCAAAAAACAAAAAAAAGCACACGGCACAAGTAACAAGGGCCTGGTGTCACTGGGCCCAAGAGAAACTACCACGGCTGCATTCAATTTTGAGTGCGCCCTTATGTGATGCTTAGGTTCCATCTGTGCCTTTGCATAGATCAGTGACGTGAAGAGGGTGTTCTCGGTTCTTGTGGAGTATGAAATGGCCTTAAAAGAGCACACACGGACAAAGTGCAGCCCAGGGTTCGGGACAGGCTCGGATTGAAAATAACTCCAGGAAGACCAATACAACGGTGAGGAATCCAGTGTAAAACCACAATATTTTAATTTGTGCACTTCTCAATTTGTTTTTAGGGTGACCAGATCATTACAGGAAAATGTAGGACATAAAGTGTGTGGGACAAAGCTGGACAATATAGGCTATATGATATATGTTACAAAGGCTTTCAAAGTAATAATGAAATAAATGAACAATGTCATTCAGCATGTTTAATTGTGCTATTGTCAGCTTTAGAAGAGGCTTGTTTTGTGAACATGGAAAAAAAACTATTTATTAATGACTTTATATAAATGTTTGTGCTGGTTTGAATCAAAATTTGGGACACAGCCTCAATTTCTGGGACACTGGTGTTGAGTTAAAAAAGCGACTCACAGTAGGACATGTGTCTTGTTTTGTGTTTGTTTGCGTTTAACCATTCTGTTGTGATTTCTGGTAGTGAATTGTCCTTCAGGGTCACTGTACATCTGCACAGGAGGGATGCTAACAAAAAAACTACTTTGTGCCATTGATACATATATTGAAACATATAGGTAACGCAGCTCATTTACAGAGAAAGAAAGGTACAAAAAGCGTCTATTTTCCATTGCCCACACCAGGCAAAAGTACATATAAAATCGTCTTGAGAGCATATAGGCAATTGTTCCGCTCCAGTGAATCTAAAGTCTTTGTACACGATTGGTATTCCTCAGCAGTCAAGTCAAACCTGATAGGACAACAGGAGCAGAGGGGAATCCAATGGAAGTGTGTCCCGTGTTCTGTACGTCCCAGCTTTAATCCCAGTCGTCCTTACACTCACACATACACTCCTCGTGGTGCTCCAGGGCCACGTCTGTCATGGATTTCTGCAGACCTCGACCCCCGCTACGGTGTTTTAACAACAGCACCTTAAAAAAAACGGACAGTCAGTTAGCTACATTGTGCTACACCTATTTGAGTAATATTAATTTGTGTATCTTCTACTGTGTATTACTGGTAGTGTTGGCAGGTGCCTGGAGCCTACACCAACTGTACACCTTGAGAGCAGTGCACCTTGGACAATAGTTCCCCTTTAAAATCCGAAAAATCTTAATGCAAATACTAGACTAAGACAGACCAAGTTATATCTTAACATAGGAAACAACACAATCTAATGACTATATTGCTTAAAGGAACACAATGTCATCTAAAAAAACACAGCTTCATTTCATTAAGTTAATTTAATTCTGGATAAACAAAGCCAATACAATGAGTGCTGTCTACCACAAAAAAAAAAAACTCCAATGTAACACATTAACAGGACGGTGCACCAAAAGTTAAAAACACTTGACTAACACAATAAACTTACTAAACACTGTTGGAGCTATAACTGGCATCACAAAAATCACACTATATATGTTTTTAGTCCATACATTTGCTGAGAAGAACCCACAGTAACACAGGGAGGATATAGTTCACATTTGTTGCAGTAAACTGTAATGCCTGGTGGCTTCCTCACTCAAGGCCTTTCTAACAAGTGTCGTAAGTCGTAAAGGCCAGAGCTGGTCATGCTGCAATAAACACAAATTTATCTCAATTTATCTCATATCCACACTTCACAGTTCTCATAACTTCATATCGGAAGGAGCTGGTAAGTACACAAAGCCAAAGTGCAAGGCTGCATAGTTGGTCTTACAGAATTGTTGTTTTGTTAGAGTCTGGTAGCCTCTCCGCTGTACCAGCTTTGAGTCTACAGCCTACACAAATGGAGATACCAGTAAGCGTAGCATTAAATCAACATGGTGTGCAATGACGAGAAATAAATGTCCTGTGTAGTTATTTCTGTGAAAACCTACAGTAGAACGAAACTCTCACTACTCCTGTGAACCATCTTCAATGTTTTGGAGAAGAAGGTGAGGCAACGCACCAAGCAAGCATCACTGCAGATCAACCAATAAGGCTGCACAGAGAATTTTGTACTGGGGAAGTCTCTGCCAATGGGAGGGTCACCAGACTCTCGTTCTGTATAGAATATACAGAGAGTATACATATAGAATATACAGAGAACTCGCGTCTGGCTTGACAGGTTAAGGTGTTTTGTTAGCCTTATAAACGGGGTACATTCTAAATGATAAGGTAACATAATAGTTTATTGACATTTGACTCGTCCTTCAATGCCACTCAGGCAACCCCGAGCAGTGGGCGACCACAGTGCAGAATCTGGGGACCCCTTTCCAAATCTTGAGCCAGGATATTGGTCAGAACCTTGCTAAAGGATTAGCCTATTGTTCATTTCTTAGGTTGAGAGGTTGGTGGGGGAGTTCTCAAAACACCCACACACAGGAAGAACATGCAAACTTACACAAAGGCTGACTGAAACATACATGGCTATTACTTCACATTGTTGGTATTGGCTGTATTACTGGCAGGGGAACTAAAGCCTTAAAGGCAAATGCAGAATAAAGCAGCCCCTAAAAATAACCCTTGCACTAAGAAACCTAACAGCAAACCTAAAAAGGATTGGTGTAGCGATAGCAAACCAACACTAACCACTACGAAAAACCTTTGTTGGCTGACCTAGGGATTGAACCCCCTGCTGAGAGATGTGGGGAGTTGAAATGTTAAGAAATGCTTTGTGCACTACTTTGGCCCCAATATCCCTTCCAACTCCCACATGATAATTATAGAAGGCCTGTTTTCTCTTGATTCAGGTTAGTTGTATTTTCTGGGTCTAGTGAGCTAAGTGCATGTGTGTGTTTGTTACCTCGTGGTATTTCTTGGTGACTCTGGCAGGCACACACTCACAGTCGTAGCCGTGGTGGGAGCTGCAGGCACAGTTCCCTCCACACCTCTTGACCAGGAGGCAGCTGGGCCAAAAGATCACATCTGTCCTCTTCAACTCCTCTCGAAGAGACACCGAGAAGTTCCTGGGAGTGCAGCTATACAGACGCACCTCCTCCCTCAGCAGGTTTAAATCAGCTCCTGCCATACCATAGAGGTTTGATTAGACCAGATTAGCATATGAAAGAATGAATGAATCATTTATTTTGGTGAATTTACAAATGAATTAGTAAGTAATTGATGCTCTATACATTATTTCCAATATATTTATATATACAATATCCATGAATTTGAAGGTATTGAATGAAGAGTTTGTTTGTTGGTTCACAATGTCCTACTTTATTAATGAGTCTGATAGCTCTTTTTTGAAACCTAATTAACATATCTATGTTTGCATTATACAAGGATTTTTTTAATTGTATCATATTTATCAGTGTTTGTTGCCAAAGTCTTAGACCCTTAGACCCACAACAGCCCTGTGAGACTGGATAAAGCTGTGATAAAACAACCACTAACAAGTTGAACTGATAAAGACTGAAGAAATATGTTACAAAAAAAAGAAAAAAATGGGAGAAAACTAAATATTTCAAATGTTACTAAGAAAATATAATAATAGTGAATATGAATGCATTTGTTTTATTTAGTGCTTTTCTAGACACTCAAAATGCATTACTCATTTACTTCACAGACATACATTGTGGTGGTGAGCTACTTTTGTATCCACAGCAAGATGGTTATATATATCAATATTCTATCTACTGCAGAATTTTAGATAAACTGTTCATAAAGGTCCATCTGGGTACAAGTGCTGCAAACTAGGCCAAGGTGTATATTGGCACCAACTGGCACCTTAATCAGACATTGTGTGATTTCTAAGGGTTTTAATATTGTTAACGAGCAATTAAGACGCCCCACCCCCAAACCATGACAAACATGGGAAGGGTCTATTTGACGTTTTTGATTTGTCTGGATGTTTGTGAAGAATATCTTTGCCAAATTCTTTAAATTTGCCTAAAACTACATTCTTCTTTCAGTCTATAGGGGGGCGCTATAGAGGTAACTGGCATCATATTGGTCAGTACCTGCTCCCCCTGTTTCTAAATTATTATTCTTTAAAGCTGCAGCCCAGAGGTTTTCTAAATGTAGAAATTGTTATAAAAAAAAGAGTTTGTGGGTTACCACCACCAATAGTAGCAAATTTGCTGTTTTGCTGTAGGCACAAAAATAATAGCAAAATAATTAATTTAAACAATTTCTTATTATAGGAAAACTCCAGACTAAAGCTCTAAGGTTAAGGTACTGTCCCAGCAGAGAGATTTACCTCCACACACAGTGAGAAACATGATAACAGTGCTACCCATTGCCACCATGCTGCCATGTTCAAAATTGGTCTGAGGCCAATTTGAAAATGTTTTGATGATATAACATTTTGGAGTAGTTTATAATATGTATCGTTTTAAATAGACAAAGTGGTACAACACAGTCATTTAAACATAGATGTGTTGGTTTAGACGGGTCACATGACTGTTTTGCCTGGTGAGGAAATACTAGGACAAAGTGTCTCGCATTAGAGGTCCTAGATTGGTTGGTCAATGTCTATTAACTTAATCATGCTTAACGCTTTTTGTCGGAACTAATACACTTATGTAAACACAATAACAACCTTGGCTTGGCGTACAATCGCAAGTTTAGCGTTTGATTTCCATGGCAACGGCAGCTTCAGGCCCGCCCCCCATTATCTCATATCTGCTCCATCACCACAACATCCACCCAGCCCGTACACCCATGACCCGATCCCCGCTGAATATAGGTCACCTCCAGCTGCTGTTTGGCTCTGCTGTCACCTTTCATTACACCCTCCTCTACACATCTGCACACATCTGGACAGGGGCAATCATTTAATTATATTTGACCCGGGATGTACTCTAATGTAGGCTAATATTTATTCGGCTTTATTGATAGGACAGCAGTGCGACAGGAAACCAGGGAGAAGAGCGGGGAGTGACATTTGGCAAACTATCATGAGCCAGATTCAAACCCGTAATACCGGGGCGAGCATTTCAAGCTCTGAATCTGAGCTCTACGGCTCTACCGTCTGAGCTAAACAGCACCCCATAAATGTTTTTATTGAACGTCGTGCACAGTGTCAATTTTAGCTGCATCTTCAACAATATTTATTTATGGAACTAAATGATGTAGAGCAGCTATCTCCTCTTACAGTACAAACCAGGGCTGCCATTCCAAACTGAAGTGTCGTCTGCAGTGACAGGGCTATAGTTAGCATGTAGAGTCTGTTTAAGAATGAAGTACTGTGACCCTGCTCTAGTACAGTTAAAGAGGACATGTTGACAGGCCACGGCTACACACATTGTCCCTCGAGTTGTCCCCGTTTTGTGCAGATTTCTCCTGGGGGCTGTTCTTGTATTAGACTCACTGCACTGACCTGTGTTTGCCCTCGGCCCCTGGTAGAGGGGGGGTATCGCAGTCATGGGGGGTGGTACACACTTAAGAGTCACAGGTCAGTCTTGTTCATAATGTCAGCCCACCCCCCCGGAGCTACTGTCTACTGTCCTCATGTTTATTTAACAGACAGCACTTGTAGGGCTACTGCTACAGCTGGGGGATCAGTGGACCATGTGAGTGGGCTTATAGGGCTGCAGTATATTGGAAAAATAAAACAAAAAAAAAATAAAATAAATTGCGATTAGATTTGTGATATTGTTTTTAAAAACAAGATTCAGTTTAAACACATGAAAGAAGACTAAAATATTAACTGTTAAACTTTCACAAGAATCACATGCCTTTCAGAACCTTACAAAGTGAATAGGTCTTTACATAGATTTTGTTTTGTGCAGAGGATATTATATTGCCTAAAAAATTGCAGCCTTTATAAATTTTGATTTGATTCTGATTAATTGTGCAGCCCTAGTGGCTTAGATCAGTTCTTATAACACTAGCAGATTTTAGTTTGGGCTAGTAACTTGTTTACTCCCACTGCCCACTTTGTCTTGTTAGAGTTTATGCATTAGTTTCAATTAGTTAGGCCCAAGTAAGAAAATTCTCCCATTTAACTCATTTATAAGGGTCAAGATTCCAAACTAATCATGAACTAGGCCTGTGCTGTTGTCCCCGACAGCAAGGTGTATATCGGCGAAACGGCCCCATACGTCTGCCCCATACGTCTGCCACAACTGTCACAAACGGGCACCTTAATCAGACATTGTGTGAGTTCTAAAGGTTTTTATATTGTTAACGAGCAATTAAGAGGCCCTTCTTCTTTCAGTCTATAGGGGGCGCTATAGAGGTAACCATTATATTGGTCAGATGTGTTCAGGGCCGGGGGGTAATTAGGTATTTCAGGTTTGAGCCTAATCGGGCAAATGATGTGCAAGTTAGAGGCTGTCAAATATACCTGACCTCCCAAATTCAATTCAAAATGGCCGACTTCCTGTTTGTTGTAGGGTGGGGTCATAATAATATTTTATGTTGGGTACACTGTGG
>JAVQKC010175680.1:0-15414 GCA_036025475.1 Philypnodon macrostomus
TAGCACGTATGGGCAGACGTACGGGGCAGACGTACGGGGCAGACGTACGGGGCCGTTTTCGCCGATATACACCTTGCTGTCGGGGACGACAGCACAGGCCTAGTTTTTTATTTATTTTAATTATTGACTTAATCATTACACAATTTATTTTAATGAATACTTCTAAAGTGACAATAAGCTAAAGATAAAGTGTGTTACTATTCCACATATAATCCCATGATTTACCTTCCCGCTAAAATTTTGTAGTAGGCGAATATCTGGTCGGCCAGCTTGTAAACAAACTGATCAAAGCACAGGTTCACCTAAAAAAAAAAAGAGAAGAAAATTTATAATCCTTTATCTACTAATTTCTAATATAAGAGACATGCATTATTGTCCCTGCAGCTGTCTTTAAACATACAGTGGAAACACTGACTATGAGCTTGTACATAAAGGCTGTGAAAAGCTAAGTAAATTAACACAAATAATAATAATACCGGTAATAATAATTAATCATATGTAAAATTATTAAAGTTATATATTTTTATTTACCTCAGCTTCTATTTCATCATAGAGGAACTGCTTCTTGAATTTAGTCAGGGCATAGTGCGCACTGTCATTGTACAAATCCAGTGGATACAGCACATACCTGAAATTGAACAACAAATGAATAGATTTAAATAAGTCAAAAATACATCCATAGATTTGTTTAAATTACAGACAAAATGTGTTTTATTCTGTAGCCTGTAGTTAAACAGCTGTAGAGAAAGTGCGTAATGGCTTATGTAAAACCTGTTTGGTATCAACATAATCCTGCGGCAAAGACTTAAAACAGACTTTTTACACTAATCCCACATTTTTAAGGACAAGTTTGACAGACATAGAGAAAATGAGGAATGCCCCTGACAAATGTAAAACTCTCATACAATGAATATATAGTTACACCAGTATTCACCCTGTGGAACTCGTTTGAGGTCATTTTGGTTGCATTTGAGGAAATGTGTCAATTCCACTCATGACTTTCTGTATGTGAATGGACTATAGAAAAATGGCAGAACAATATGAGAAAAACATTTTATATTTGATAACTACGCTGATAATGTGATATTGATTGTTTTTGTGATATTCTGATTCTAGCTCAGAAAAGCAGAAATAGTTCCTTTACTTGCTAGTTTAAAAATCAAAAAGACCCAAGCAAGATGAATACTCAAATCATTTGTGTGCGGCATTAGCTTAATCAGACTGTGTTTGTCTATTGTTGTGACTTAGATGAAGATCAGAACACATTTCATGACCAATTGATGCAGAAATCCGAGTAATCCCAAAAGTTTCACATACGTTTTTCATACTAATAGGAAAAATGTCAGATTAAAAACCATGGCGATATAATTTTGTGATATGGATATTGCGTTTGCTGATATTGTGAGAATGGTTTTGCAATACATTGTGCATTCTTTACTTGGCCTTGCTCCAAGTTCGTATGCTGCACTTACTCCATCATAGAAGCCTCCTTGGTGTCCAGGATGTGGTCAGTGAGGATCCAGGGCATGGACATTTCGATGGGAAACTGGATTCTGCGTCCCATGGTAAGCTCCAGGAAGAACTCTCTAAACCAAAGCTGCGAGAGGTCACAACACTGCTGCAAGGTTTCTGCAGGCCCATCAAACAAAAGCAGGTCAGGAGATGAAACGAGAAGTTAGGTCGCTACATAGAGGTGTTTTTTTTGTCTTTACCACTAAAGTTGAGCAGGTGGGTGTAAAAGAAGGACTCGCGGTGAAACTTCTCTATGTCCAGAATGGTGGGGCCCTCCAGACTGCTGCGGAGAGTCTTCTTTGAACCGCTCTTGTCAGCGATGAGGGACTCCAGCATTGTCCGCACCATGTAGAGCTACAGAAAAAGTGTAAGAGATTTGAAAATTCTAAGTAAATGCAATAGTTAGATAAAACATAACAGATTTCTTTTTACAAACTTTCATTCATCAAGATTGGGGCTAAACAATGGCTAGACTAGGACTACATTTAGGACTAAATCAATAGTAAATCATACAGAAGCACATTACTGCCACCTGAGTGTGAATACATTTCAGCTGTGTCACATTTGAACAAAAAATACTATCACGTTTTAACAAAATAAGATCACATTTTACTTTTAACATTATACAAATGTAGCATGACATTTCAAGATACTAAACATATGTTGTAAAAACTTGATAGTATCATGTAAAAACGGAATAGTTTTCTTTTTAAAATGTGATACAGCTAAAATTCATTTACGCTCCGTTGGCAGTAATATACTGCCGTAAAACCAAGACTGAACCAAGGACTAAAAGATCTAAACCGGGAATAAATTGATCTAAATTTGAACTCACCACAGTTTTATTTAAGGCTCCGTTTGGTCAATTATTGTTACAAATAAAAAATGATTGTTATTGCTTTGAAAACGTTATTGCAATGCAAGTAGTAATGTCTGGTGAAAATTCATTCTGTCTTCTTAAAAGTGAACTGATTTTTGATTCTTTTAGAACGACGGGAGCGTTTACCTGCCTTACGTATTTTGACTACTTCCGGTAAAGAAGGTAAACAAACGAAGAATCTAATAAACACAAGTTATGTATTGTGTAGTAAGTTGCACTGTGTAATACAGTACAATATAATCAGTACTGCACTACAGCCTTCAATTAAAACCAGGGACGATAAGTCTAATATTACTACTATGTCTCATGATGCCACTTATAGAACTATCCACTTATTCAATAGAAATTAGAAACAGTCCTTTTTCAAACGGTTGAATTCACATCAGTGGGAACATTTCTATTTTCACTATAAATTTAGAACTTTAAAAAAAAGCACAGTTGAACACAGCGTCACTGTTAGATGGGCTTGTACTGCAGCATGTATGCAGTTAGAGGTGTGTTTGGAAGCCAGAACCAAGCTGATCCACTGTGGTTTTCCAACATAAAAACAATGCAATGCCAAAATGACAATATGAATCATAAGTGCATCATTATTCAACACTACATATTGATTTAAACATCACTCCACAAAGTCACGCAGATATGACCTCGCTTTAGATGAGAGAAATGGATGATGTGAACCGAGGACTACTGTGAATACAGAGCAGGCCTGTGTGGCTAGTGACACTACAGCAGCTGGGCCCATTTCTCTTATCCAACTTTGACATGACATGATCAAGACCTGTGCACTAATCTAATCTGGAGCTCCAGGCCAATGTGAGCGATATAAACCTGATTATGTGGAGCAGCTGCTGCGAGACAGGTGCTCAGCCTAACAACAGTGATGGTAGAGCACCTGTTTTAGTTTTTAGTTTTATAAGGATCCCCCATTAGCTCCCGCTAAGTTTAATGACCGCTAGTCTTCCCGGGGTCCTTACAAAAATATTACATAGGAAACAATTTAAAACATGCGAGAACACAAAAATGGCAACAATAAGGAATAAGGATAAAATAACAATAATATTTGAACAAAATCATCAGGAGGTTGTCTGCAGAAACTATAACAATAGCTTTTAAATCAGAATTTATCCTGGACTCTCCGTGTGCCTATTGGCAGTTGGTACCAGTGAACTATGGCTCTGTAGAAAACTGTGGACTTCATGGTTTGTGCTAGTGACTGTGTTGTTGATCACTATGGCTGTACTAAATGTTCAGCAAAAATGAGGTTTGTTTTGAAAAGGAAGCGGTCCTTAAGAACAGAAGTAGTCATAAGTTAGTCTATTACTAACTGCTAGCTATGAACGACATCTATGCATTGAAGCCACGTTTGTCCTGTTTTGTGCCAGCTGACGCTTGTGAAGCTCACTCACCTGTGTACTGGAAGGGCCCACAGCGCGCCGGGGGACCTTGATATCAAAGCCACCCTTGGGATCCTTCTCCCCTCGTAGGGCTGGGTCGTTGTGGGGCTCGTGGCCCATATCCCAGTCACACACAGTCTTCCGGATGGCCTGGAGGACACTGTTGAAAGAGAAAAAAACTAGGTTATAACTCACAAATGAGGAATGCAGGCCAAAAGTATTTTATTTATATCATAGGCAGATCTATTCTTTTCTTTATAATAACTGATTGTAACACATGCACATTTTCAAATTTGATGGAAACAGGGATGTTGATGTTGATGATGTTGATGATGATGATAATGATGTTGATGATATACCTGTGTTGGCGTATGACTAGTAACAATATGCAACTCTCTAATCGATCGAGCAGCTTCCTCTGAATAATCCATAAGACAGTCTATATGGACTAAATTAAAGACTTATTAAGTGTACATTTGCATAGCACTGGAAAAGGACTTTCTCTTGTCTTGATGGAGTGGTTTTCAAATGTGGTGCAGGTCCCACTAGTGGTATATAGGGTCTTTCTATTGATACTCCAATGTATTTTACTGTTGCCCTTGTGCAAAACTGGTGCAGTCCTGGTTTGACCTGGTTTAGTTCTGGTATAGTCCATGTTTTGTTCGTATTTAGTAATGCATTTCTCTACGTTTACTCCTATATTATTTCTAGGTTTAGACCTGGCTTTGTATTGATTTAGGCTCATTTTAGTCTAACACGTGATCAATGGAGAGACCCACATTTTGAGGTGTGGTACTTGATGTGAACAGAGAACCATCATATAATACCTTTGGATGACATTTTTCTTCTTTTTTATCGCCTGGCGCAGTGGGTCGCGGAGGGAGACCTGAGCGAAGTCCTGTAAGGCGGAGTAGATGGTGTGACGGATGGCGTGGTTAAACACACTCTCCATGCGGCCCATCAGCACCTGCAGTCCCTTTATCATCGCCATCACCTGAGTGAGAGAGCAAGCACTTTAGAGAAGACTGGACTATGAGTTATTAAAGATTATTACACAGATTCAAATTCAAAACAGACCTCCACAAGGGCGAACTTCTCCTCACTGGTGTAGTTATATCTGGTGGCTCGCTCGTATTCCTCGGCATTGTCCGGACACTCTTTGTTGGAGTATTTGTCCGTAGGATGAACCAGTTTCCAAGAGTACTGTGAGAAAAATATTATGAAAAGTCAGCCACTAGTGATCTGTTATATAAAAGGAAATATCTAAAGTAAGCAGCAAATGACATTAAACTTCAGACGTGTCTTTCCAAGAATCCTACTAAAGCGAACCTACATCAGCTGCGGGTATCAGACGGTGTACTTGACCAGTAAAAGATTTGTTCAAACAATGACATTCAGTATAAAGCAAATAAAAAGGTCAGCTTGTGGTTCCTGTTTTAGAGGATTTCTGGTCATGTTGAATCTAGATTAGCATTATAACATTTGTTCCTTTTTTAAATGTCATTTGTTTATTCTTAGCATCGTGTTGTTCCAGTTCATAACTAACCTCCAACACAAGCTATTTCTTTTTATTGACATCACTAACGAGTTTTACGATTTTTTTGGTAAGTTTAATAAAATAGAATAGAAAACACAAATCAATATTACAAAAAATGTCAGCACAGATTCAGTTTGTTTACCCCTCCACCCCTGCACATAGTGAAGAATCTGCCACAACTAAATAAACATGGACACATTAAATGTTTATTTGACTATTTCAGTACTATTTCTTGCTTACCACTTCCATGACGTGAGCGCTCCACTGAGAGAGCAGCTGCATGCCCTGCAGAGCCAAATCAAACAGCTTCCTGTACTCAGCGTCTGTCTTCTGAGACTCCTGTCGGCCCAGTCCAGTCACCACCTATGGGCAGAAATAAAATAATATCTTACAGTGCCTTTTCTGCATTTAAATTAAAAAATATGGAACTTGTGTTGTTTGCATTTAGTGATGTTATTGTTCTCATGGTCCTTGCTGAATTATGATCTATTGACTCATTTTTAATAAAATTTGCACTTCATTGTTTAATAAAACCCAATTTTGTAATAAACTGACCCAAAGCAATATGCAATACAATTTAACACATTTTCTAATAGGTTGTTATGTTTTAAGAGTTATTTTTAAAGTTATTACAAAAATGTTCTGCAGCCACATTTTGGAATAACTTACACAAACAAAATGTGTTAAATTTGATTACATATTGGGTTGGATCAGTTTATTACAAAATGAGAAATTATTACATGAGGTGAACATTTTATTACATTTTGGCAGAATATTACATAATGCGGAATTATTAAATAATGGGACTCTACCAAGCTGCTGTGGTGTATTCAGTGCCATAATGGAGTTTTTGGAAGGCTGTAGTTATAGTTTTTTTTTATTTAGATATCACTGACGTAGCTGGCTTTAACGCTCAAACAGTCCTGATACACTTGACCCTTGAAAATCCACTGGGGGAAGACATCTGCTGAAAAGCTTGTTACATCACCGCCCTCACATAAGAGCGTGCAAAGCCTCAACAGTTCTCAAGAGTGTCCAATGTTCAGACCTACTTCTCACTCCTTTTTTATTCTAAACATCTTTATGAATAGTAATAATACTAATCCACTACAGAAGAACATCAGACATTTTAAAAGCCCAGGGATGAGTGTGCCAATAGGATTTTTCTTGCTGGAGTTCAATACTGACCTCGATGTTGCTATAGCGAGCCAGCTCCGAGATGAAGCGCATATGATCCTCTCTTATCTGTATCATCTGCTCACAGATGTTATACTGTGGGCTGCTGGATGTAGACGTACAGGTCCATCTGAGAGAGGAAGAGGAGGCAAGAGTGATAAAAAGTAATATAGAACATGATTAGTTTATATTAACAGAACCACCACGGCTGCACAAAAGAAGAATAATTCAATACGTTGTCTTAACACCAAATAGAAGAGAAAAAGAATCATTCCTAATAGCCTTTGATTCTTAAACTATGTTAATGCATATAATCTGACCTTGATTTATTCTCCTCAAAGTGAGCACTTGTTGTGATGTATCGAGACAGCTCAATCTGCATGTCCCCAAACAATGGGACCACCTGGAGTTGCTGTGACAACAAGAACACACATATTTCTTTAGACACAAATACTTTAATGGGAAATCTTATTCAATCAATCCTGCGATTGTCTGGCCCAGAGTTAATGGCTCATACGGAGAGAGGTTTTTAAGAACAGTGGCCTTGCTTCTGTTCCAGAGTTGAATACAAATCTGAGGCTCCTATATGAATGAAGAATGCTATTAATCCATTCCAGAAACCTTACGTATCCTTTAAGATGACTCTGCATTTTGAATACATACTTGTAATAAAACGATACATATAAATATACATGTGCTTATACTAGCATGATTAGCATGTTTGCTTAGAGAACGCAATGGGACCTTCCACTTCAAAGCTTTCCCACCCCCATACCTTAAAAAACTTGTCAATCTTGGACAGGTTTATACGTTTCTTGGTGTCCATTTTGTAGATGTTGCTGCTGCTTCCGTCCATGAGGTACAAGCCGAAGCCCATTACCTGAAGAGGAGAGGCAGTGAAAGTACATAAAGCAGTTACAGTATCTATAGGCGTTTAAGATGCACTACACAATTTATTTCCTTGTAATTGACCAAACATAATTACTCAGACAGCATAACAGAAGTCATCTGGACATTTTTGGGGACTTTGAGACCCTCTGTGGGCTGTAGCTTAAGGATTTTTGTTTAAAAGCAACTGTTTAACCAATCACACCCTTCCACAGGACAGGAGCGTGGTGATTGGTAGATACATCTATAATCTACCCAGAACTAGAATAGAAGAGGTGAATGTTTGTTTTTTGTTCTCAAAACATGTTTATAAACTTATTTACAGCTTCAAAAATGTTTCCCGGCTTCACAAAATCAGGTAGTTCAGCTGTACTTCAGCTGTAGTTAAGCGGTGGTCTATAAGGGCAGAGCGCACTCACTTTAAGTAGCATGTGTTTCTCACTGGGAGTCAGGTACATCTTGTTCTCATAGTAATCCACACACAGGTTGACTATCTCAGCCAGCAGCTCTTCATAGCCATTAATGACTTCCAGCTGCTGTTGCAAGGACTGACAAAAAATATATATATTAGTGAATGTAGAAGCAATGTTATGCTATTTATGTTATGCAAGTCAGAACATCTCCCGCTTTTGCTCATTGTCCACTATATAAAACATGTACACATTGTAATGAACTAAACCAACAATAGCTTCTCATCTAAGCTGTTGATCCATCTCTTACATCTAACATCATATTAGGCTTGTGTCACCCTGTTATAAAAAACCCTACAATAGAGCGGTAATCACAATGTTGCAAAATATAAAATGTGTGTTTGGCTGTGAGGGTATCAGGATATAATATCCCAGAAGTAAAAACACCACAAATGATTTGTTTCTGTCTTAAAGAGATAGATGAATATTGTGTGTTTGATGTTGCAAAATGTGAAATGGTAACCTAAATATAATAAAAAATAGACTGTGAAATGTGCAAAATATACCTTTACTTGACAGATTTTTAACTTATGGATAAATAATCAGTATGTTTGCTACATTTGTAGCTATCCTTACAGCCAACAGAAGCCTTCTGTTATGACAGATGACTTCCTGATTTTGTCAGAGATAAGCTCAGAGCCACAGCATCACAGACTTAAACCCTAGCTGTCAAATCATCCCCAATGTGCTGTGCAGTCTGACAAACCTGGGTAATTTTGTTGTGATTTGCCAAAAACATAGACAGGTTCTGTGACTCCTGGATGGAAGATGGCTCAGCCATTTTCCTAAGAAACTGTGCAGCTCTGAAAAAATATATATATTACAGTCATTTTCTGTATCATAGAAGAGCTTTGCTGGAAGATTGTGACGTAAACATTAACAATGGTGCCATCTAGTGTACCGTTTGTAAGCAGAATGGTCATTTTTGACACTACACTTCATGTTCTTCAGCTCATCCAGCACTGCAAACATGTTGATGAACTTTCCCAGTGTGAGCAAGTAGGCTTCAGACACAAAGTCTTTTCTACGCTCTGTGTGGCACAGGCGGCGGACCTCTCCACAGAAACGGTCGATAGCAGTGCGCTGAAGAAAAAAGACAAAAAAACCTGGTTCAAGAGTTAGGTCTAAAAACATTACAACAAAAATTAAAAACGTTGCATTACCTGAAAGTACATGAAATTCATAAGTTTGGTGACTTCTGGTTCCAAGACCTCCACTGTCTTCTCATAGATCTCGACTCTGTTGGGTTGCTCATTGCATTTGACCTATGGGAACGACAATAAAAAAAAAAATCTATATTTTATAAAGGAACAAGACTGTAGATACTTCTATTGTACATTCATGTATTTGAAAAGTGAACATATTTGTGCCACAAAATACTTGTATGCAGCACAAAAATAATGTTAGGAGCCCCCTCAAACCTCTATGCAATTCTGCCTCATTAACATGGTTTGAATGCATACTTTTATTCCTTTTGCGTATTAATCAAATACGCAGTTATCCAAATCCAAAAATGAAACAAATGAGCAAACTTAAATGTAGAATGTAAATGTAATTGAACGAAGCTAGTAAAATCTCTCTGGAGTTAACGTTCTTTATTATTCAAGGGCCTTGCTGGTTACCTGTGGTATTGCACGTGAGCAGCTCCTCCAAGTGTATAACATGACGGCATACTCTTGTCCCTCTTCCAGCATCTCGTTCTAAATTAACACAGATAAAAAGAAAGCGTGTATAGTATCAAATATAAAGTGAGTCAAGTATATCAATTCCACACTTACACACAAAGTTCTATTCATCTACATTCTGTACCGACATAAAAGGTCCCTAAGCAATTACCTTCCAGTAATTAAACACATACTATTCCATTCAAGAGAGTCCAAAGCACACATTAAGCCCTGCATCTAGTGAGAGAACTGACAGCTTCACAATAACAAACATACAGCATGAGACCACTACAAAGAGCTTCAATCATGGGAAATGCATTCATCAATACAGTTCTATCACAACACAGCAGAGACAGTAAAAGTCAATGGTACCATGCTGGAGTGGACAGTGGCCTGCTCGATGTATCGGGCAATACCAGTCACAAATGCATTCCGGTCTTCAAAGTTAGTGTTGAAGTTAGGCTGTGAAGAAATAAATTGATTTAGAATAAATATAGACATAGGCAGGTGTTTAAATCTAGTAGGCAATGATTAAAGGAACAACAAAAAAATAATTACTCCATCAACTGGGAGTGGGCAATATGGTCAAAATGTTATATAGCAATTTCATTAAGCAAAGATCACAATTTCAATTTTAACATGATTTCAGTTGACAAATTCAACGTACATCCAATCTCATGTTCATAATACTTCATCTATTTATTTCCCTTTTATATTAATAAGAACTCTGGCAATGTTACAGTAAAAATTACAGTGAACAGCAGAGCATAAAATGAACTGTTGCACGATTCAATGATCTTCCCAGATTAGCAGATCGTCATAAGTGTAGAACTGTTACTAGTAATAACAATTTGACCCGGAATGGATAAAAGACCACATTGATGATAGAAAACATAACATCTTCATGATATGTAACTGTCTAGAAAAGCTTAAAAAGATCCGACAATTGGTTTTTGAGTAATCACTTTCACAGTTTTGGGCTTAAATTACTTAATTAATATTCATCGTAGAAGTACCCAAATCGATACAGTTCAGCATCTTCTGGTATGTACCTGTGTGCAAAAGTTTAAACTGATCCGGCAATTTGTTTTTGAGCTATTGGATTCACACATAGGGTCTGCGGTTTTCCATCTTCTCATTTTATAATATCGTTGTTTCGCCGATATAATTACAACATTTTTCTGAGCCTCCTTCTAACATATCACATAAATATATTTGACAGACCTGGTAAATGAGAGAGGAGGGCAAAGGTTCGATGCATGGCTGTTGGTCCGGGAGGGGCAGCTCCTCCAACAGGTCCACGTTGGACAGGGCATCCTCCAAAGTCACTGCGGACGTCATACTACTGCAAAAAGAGTGTTATTTTTAAACTAACGCTATAGAAAACTGTGTAAAGATGAACTCCTTGTCCTCTCCATTATAATGTAGTGTAGTGACCTCACGCACGCATTGAGCTGCCACTATGTAAAGTTCAACAGCACATGAATGGACATCATTATATTACTTAAGTACACTTGGACATATTTTTGACATGTACAGACAAGCATGTAAAAAGCTTCAGTATTTTTCAGAGAGTTCTCTAGACAGATTCCTTCATTACTTTACTTTACCATATAAAATACGAGTGCTTTTGCTTGGTAGTCCGAGTTTGCTGACTGTTCCCATTAAAAATGTAATAATATCATGGTTTTGGTTACATTATCAGCACTGAATCAAAAGAGCATGTGTGATGTAAAAATGAGTGTGGTTGGTTGTGAAATCTGTTTCTTCAAAAAGAGAAGGAAGTCACAAGGAGAGATGGTCCAGCAACAGTTTCAGATGGTGTCTCATCCACTTTAATTCGTTTTTATTTTTAGTATGCCTAAGCAAAGTGCAGTCAATATAGCAAATTCAAAAGAGGAAGTATCATGGTACATGTGAAGACTTAAGACAGAACCACTTTGACTTTGACTAGAGAGAAAGTAAGACAGAATAGAGCTGTAGCTGTGAAAGGTTTGACAGCTATACAAGTGGACTACAATGGTGCAGTCAACAAAAGCGTTCTTCTCAATAAGTTCAGCTTTTGTTAAGACTACAGTCTCTTTTATGAGAGAAGAAAAAAGGAACCCTATGGCTAGTACACATTTCCTCTTGAGACTGCCTCGTCTGCTGCTGCCTGGCCTTGTGAACAACAACAAAAGTCTAATTAGAATAGTCAGGTCTACTTAAAAGCTAATTCACTGTGTCACGTACTTTAATGCTAAAGATGCACAGCATGTGTTTCTAAGAGCTGGCGCAATTAGGAGGCAAAGTAAGGAGCTTAGTGAGCAGGTATCCTGGGTGTGCCAAGACCAAGACGAAATCATGGCACCACCACGCCACAAACAAGACTTGTTTTGAAAGTTGAAGGAGGCTAACATTGCCGGTCATTATGTCAAATTATGCACTGCAGACTTACACAAAAATACCTTTGTGGCAATTAAAACAACTAATAAGAACTGATACATCTGATTCAAAATACTTGCATTGCTGTTTCTTATAAAGGAAGTATTTGTGATGCTTCTGTGGAAGGTGAGAAATGCATTGAACTGTTATTTTGCACCACCTTTTGCAACTGCCATGGTGCCATGGTAATCAATGCAACAACTTTCTGACTTGGCATGGATTTTTTTTTCTTCTAATACTGACATATATCCTCAAGTTCAAAATTATTTGATCTGACCCACTTTAGCCTAAAGATGATGCCCAATATTAAAGAGAAACCCCATTGCTTGGTTTCAGTGGTTTACATTGTCCTATATACATTTGTGCCACTCCTCCCCAATTTCAGCACATCTTTCAAGCAGAAATGTAACCACAAAACAGCCCACCACAGTTGAGGTTTAAGCCTGGTAAACCTTTGCATCTAGAGCCCTATTCCTTCCTTGAATCTTTACACTTAAAATCTCTAAAAGACAACAATCAAGCACCAGACAGACATGACAAATGATGGTCTATTAAAATGATAGCCTAACGAAACACAAACACATTTTGAGACACCAAACTGTGACCACACTTGAATTTGAGTCAGAGCAATGCTGACATGGAGGGTGTGGAGTACAGTACACTGCAAAACACAACTCCTCAACCACAACTTCAACTAAATACACTGAAATAACCAGAAGGCAACATGTTAGCATATTTTGGGCATTTTAGTCTAGTGTATAGTGTAGTTGCAATTAATTTACATATTAGGATAATTACTAACACCTATATCAAATACTATTAACCAAACGACTACTAATAAAACTAACATTTAATAAATTTAAGATATTATGCTTACTGTCAACTGCAGCCAGTAACTGGAGCCCAATCGGGTCTAAACCAGAACTAAATTGAGACTTAACCAGTTCTAAATCAGGTCTACATCATGTTAAACAAACAAACAAACAAACAAACCAGAACTATCAGGTCAAAGACAATTAAACCTGGGTCTAAAACCAGGACTAACCCAAGACTGACAAAGACGTTATCACAACCTACTGTACTTTCCACTGTATGCTTCCTGTAGCCCCCCTTCCCCACACACCTGGACAATATACACCTGGAAAATCCTCGCATTAACGACAGCAAAACTGATGTAATATGATTGGCATCTCGTAAACGGTTTGATACAAATACAGAGAAATGTGTCGACTCTTGTGTGACTTGTGGCGGAGGCATGGCTGTAGCTCCGTGGCCTGAGATTAGTCACCGCTCGGGCCTGTGAGCCGAGCCAGGAAAATGGCTTTGCAAACACAGGCGTTTAACCCAAATAATACGCGCTGCCATCTCAAATAAAGTCAATTTAATACACTATAACATGGAGAAGACATAACGAGAGATGCACACCCACAGAAACGAAGTTTTTTAAAACTTCTTTCATGACTTGCTAGCTCGAAATACAGTTGAACTAACTCAATCACTCACCCGGAGTTGTAGTTTCGCTGGAAAAGTTACGCGCATAGGGTAGTGCGTTAGTAGACCAAGTCAGAGCGCCATGAACCCGAGTGGACGGTTGCTCCAGGCGGCCAACAAGTTCGAAAAAAGAACCCTTTGGTGTTTATTTTTTGCCGTCAGCAAAGGAATCTTCCCTCGGCTGCGGTTATTATCATGGGCGGGGAGAGAGCAGGGAGTTCCTGTCCCTCAAACAGGGAAACTCGACAGGAAACTCCGCGAGTTGCAGTGCCACGCTTCTCCGCCAGGGCTGGAGTATGGGGCTGGAGTATGGGGCTGGAGCAGGAGCGAGGGCAGGAATGTGCCTGAGCTGCCCCGGGCTCATAAGGTAATGAGAGGATTGACCAAATCCTGTTACCAGAGAAAACAGCACAGCAGACCAAACAACATAAACAAGCACTGATATATTTTACAATTTTGTGGGTGGGGGTTTATTTTGAATGTATCTGGATAAGATAGGACAGGCCACCAAAAAGACAAAGGTTAATTAGACTTATTAGGCTTATTAGAGAAAAAACAACTGGAGTGATCATTTTGGATTAGAGAGACCGTGTTATGAGTAATCGATGTAGCCCAAGTGCAGTGTGCCATGAGCACCACCATCCTTTTCTGAAATGGAGTTATTTATCATTCTCTTGGTGAAACGCTGCACTCTTTATGCAAGATAACATTCATTTACTCCAGAGGCTGCCTTTTAAGTTTATAGTGAGTCTTCATTCAGACACTAACTTGCAGTCAACAAATGACATCCACAGCTTATTAGACACAGACAATATGTTGCAATCATCTTTCTGCAGTAAAAAAGAATGGTTAATGATCACATTCAATTACTGTGAGGCATTTGCAAAATCATTTAGACTTGACACCACATCTGTTCAGTGAAATTGTCAAAAGCTTTGTACATTTTAATTGCCAGAATCAAATATACTTACACTCCATTATGTCAACAAAGCAAGACATACACAGAGGATTTACACCATGGTGCAACATTTATTGAGCTTCATATATACATTTATTACATGGCTGTTCATCATTTGTTGAACATGAAAAAACTCATGCAGTTTTACAAAAACCATGACATAATGCCAAATAGCAGTCTTTCTCATGCAAACAGTGAGATCATGTTACATCATGGACAATCACAGCAGTGTGAGGAAAGACGGTAAAGACACAGAGCTTGTATTCATGTTCACAGCACTGGCACAGATCAGCACTGCTCAAAGCCTGCCATCAGAGAGAGAGCTAGAGACTCCACTGTTGAGAGGAGAGGAACAGTCACTTCACCGTACAGTACAATGGCACTTAAAACACACTTGAAAATAATACAAAATATTCACCCCTCAACACTTTTACTACTTTGTCTTAAAACTTGGAAAAAGCCATTACTTTGAGAAAATAATCAATGCAATTAAATGCTTTAGAAAAATGCTCTTGGCTCCAATCAGTTAAGAGTAAATGAATCAGCCATGCACAAACACAACACTTATCATCCCATCTGTACAGTGAAGTATGGTGGGGGCAGTATCCTGATGCGAGATGTTTTTCAATCGAGGGTATGATACATGGTGCTACATTGCTTTACACCAACTGTCTTAGTGACTTGATGTACCACACTTACCATAATAGCCATATACACATATGCACTTTATCTGACAGTTTTGTATTATTTTGTGTTTAATTCACAATAAAATATTTTTGCATTTTTCTGGCATGTCATGTAAATCAGGGGTGGGCAATTATTTTTTCCTGAGGGCCACATTGGGACCGGGGACTGTTGTGGAGGGCCAATAACAGAGAGATGAGATCAAGATGAGCTTCCAAACTACTACACAAATGATGTTAGAGTTCACTATACAATTAATAAATGCAGTATGCAGTAGGCAAGTCTAGTTTATTGTCCTTACATTGACATGGGAAACTAATGCATTGCCATGTT
>JAVQKC010175683.1:0-22697 GCA_036025475.1 Philypnodon macrostomus
GATGTTCTCAGGGTCCGAGATGGTTCATATGGGACCAACATGTCAGAGAGGTACTTTGGTGCTAAGCCATGGAGAGACTTATACACAAGCAGAGCTGTTTTAAAGTCTATTCTCTGAGCTAAGATAGAATAGGCTCCAATTCATAATTATTTGTAGACATTTAATTAATGATGAAATGCTAATTCCAACCTCAGCAAAGAGCATTGTCATTTGGATTAATTTAGTTCAAAGTAATTTGAAAAAATGAGCCCCAGATTATCTGATTATGTTGTTTTATTTATAATTGACTAATTGACCAAATAGACTCAAGAGGTCTAATACATATGAGCACTGTAGGTCAAGCTAAAGTCTAATGAAAGCTAAGGCCATGGGAAGCTGCATCACTTGGCTCAAGCGTCCAGAAACTCCACTGACAGGTTTTTTTTTTTTTTTGGAGGATGTTTGTAAAATGGCGACCACTCTAACCACAGTAAAGAGCGGGTACCCAGAAATGACTTGTCTGTTCACTGTGGGCCAAGAGCAAAAGGAGTGCACATTGTGACCAGAGTTCTGAGAAACCACGCACGAGAAATGTGTTAGCACGAGAGCAGAACCTGGGTTTAAGTCGGCCAAAGTGGTGTGATTACATTTGGAGATAGTACTCGCCTCCAGGACGTTTGATGTTTTATTGTTATACTTTAGATGTTCCAGATCCAAATGGAGAGACTCAAAATGAATTAGAAACAAACAGTTATTCAAATGGAAAATTTCAGAACCTTATCAGTTGTTTTATAATTTAGATATGAATGAATTCACTTCAAGTTTATATAGTATTTTAGAGCATTGTGCAGTGCTGAGATTGCACTTGTTCTTTCAGTTTTTTTGCATTGTCCAATAAAAACAACTTCACTGTGATTTTAGTATATACATAGCCAAACCGCTGAGGTTTTGTAGTAAAGGGTTTTATACGATTTTCTAAAAAATCCCCCAAAAAACATGTTTGTTTGTTATTTCTGCAATTTGGGTTGGTACTGGTTACCATTTCTATTTATCTAAATGAGCAATATTATTTTACAAATATTTACAAAGTGGAAGCCAAAACTATGCATGGTCTCGAAAGTGGTCTGCAATGATTGTCCAAGTCCATGATTTTCACAGCCTTTAAAAACTATAAAAACCTGTCATGTTTTGGTCCAGGGAGCTGACAATATAGACTTGCAAAACTGGTCAAATATGTATTTATTTTTAAAACATGGACCAAAATGTGTGCACAAGCAGAAGGATGTTCTATTTTTGCATCTTTATCTTGTTTTTTTGTTTGTTTGTTTGTTTGTTTGTTTTACAAACTAAATGGAGACTTTTAAATGTACATCACTTTTTGAAAAAAACAATAACCCTACTGTAAACGTTTTACAGTTACTGTTTTAAAGGTGTGAGTAAAGGCCTTTGGAGGTGATCTGTGAGTGTGTCTGTAAGTGATTGTGGTGCAGATGCAGCTCAGACACATGCACATGTTTGAGTCAGCGCAGTGGAAACTGCCCCATGTTTGGTCCTCTTCGGTTCTCTCTCTTTAATTGTGGGGAAATCGGTTTCAGATGTTACTGTGCAACTGATCACTTTGGGCCCCGCCATGTCCTCCAAAACCACATGAAGCGGACCAGGGTTGATGTGGGACGATAGCTGCCCCCGCGAGGGAGGCCCGGATTGGGGCTAAAGCTCTCCTCTGGGTGCCCCTACATCCACATTAGCAGTAGCCTTTTCTTCTCATTGACTGACATATGATGCTACTGTAGAAGGATAAATTAGCTGCAACTGAAGAAGTAGTAAATACACTATTCCATCTTTATTGCATTTTTAACTAAGTATGCCATTAACCAAAGCCTTTAAGGGAAAACATTTTGAGAATTATTTTATTATTTTTTTCTTTTGGAGGTCACAAGCCCAGATAAAGGACTGCATCAGGAAGGGCATTTGGCTTTTAACCTATCCCTAATCAATATAGAAATCAATGCAGACTAGGGGGCTATTTTGATCTCTGTCTTTTTCAAACATTTTCAAATAACTTTTCTAATGACGTGACATTTCAGTGACACCCACTCCCACATTTATATTTCCATTGACAGCCAATTGAAATTTACAGCTGCACAAAAACAACTATCAGTGTAATGATAACTAAGGCACATATTCTCAGCACCTGGTGTAGAGGGTCACTGTGGGTGGAACACACCCACATTCCTCTAATAGACACTTTGGTTTTTTGAGTTTGTTTTTCCTGGATGACTCCTTGGTCCTGGGTGAGGACTTATGAGATTAATTCACATGAGGGAAATGTGCGGGTTAAAGTCATGTGTTACTGCTTTGAGAGAAAAACACCAGGAGAAGAATGAGGGGGAAAGGAAGCAATACTGCCCTCTGTTGTTGGGATACATTATGGCCTATTTATTTTATCTAATTATTTGGTCATACATAAAAGATGTATATGCAAACACAATATAATCTCCTTAAACTAAATGAAGTGTGTAGCCACACATTCATTTTGATGGTAAGACATTAAAGTATAGACAGTTTAGCTAGATATCTCCAACATAAATTACAGGGCACACCACCATCAAGACAGAATGCATATCTCATATGGCCCAAAATGTCAAGAGAAATACAAATAACATTTTGTAGAGTGTAGTTACATTCAAGCTGGCCATTTAGTAAATTCTGAACGTTAAACAAAATGCCATAATACACTTATTTCCCTTACATTTTGCAAACAGTTGATAGAAAATCCTGGTGCCGCTGGATCACAGACACACAATCTCTGGCTCGGGCTTAAAGGGGGTATAAATTATGGAAGCTCACTGGGAAACTTAAGTAAGTCACACTTACTGTAAAATCAATATATGTATGTGGTTGGTACCAACATGACCCATCTCATTGTGTAACTGTTGCAGGGCTAAGTTATTGTATTTGGCAGGGAGAACTAACTGCTTTCTCTCTTTTGTTCTTCAATACATAACAAAGTCCATTCATGTAACAGTTTATGTGCCGCTGAGATCACTGTTTTAAGTACCTCTTCTGTCAGTTTTGTTTGTGACTCTTGCTTGATGCTTGATGACTTGGCTGATAGCAAGCTCTTCTTTGAGCTTTCACCAGGTCACTGTGACTGACACTGCGTAGGCTGGGCTGAGGCTGTGAGGGCGAGTCAGGGGCTGAGGTGTTGAGGGCGGCCACCCAGGCAATGTCTTTGTCTTTGGCCACCTGGCTCCCGTTCCATGTAGCTTGAACGGCCTCGTCTGAAAAAGTCTCAATACATTCAGTCACATACTTTTCAATGTCTAAGGGGAGTCGTGAAAGTGTGTCTGCGTCAATGTTTCCTGGTCTGTATCGCATGTCAAATCTAAAGTCTGAAAGTTCCCCAACCCATCTATGTCCAACTCCATTAGATTGTGTGTTCAACGAAGTTACTATGTGGTTCATTTTTAATCAGTGGACTAGGCTGGGTTTTTACAGGTGACTTGACTACAGACTGAGATGCAGCCGTAGGCATGTACTGTGAAATTTTCTTACTTAGCTCTTCATAACTGGTGATTAACTGTTGTATTTCTGTGTCATTTGAGGTCATAACATTGTGGGTGTCAGCCTCTAAGTCATTATTTCTTTCATTATCAGGTAAGTTACCATTAGCTTGACTCTTTTCAATTTGAGCGTCATTAATCCGTGTGTCAAGCACTTTCACTGGTGAACCTTGACCCTGGATGAGTTCATCAATGGTATCTCGGAGTACTAGCAGGTGTGACATCCCCATATCTTCAGACTCTAGTAGGGCTTTTGCTGTCCTCATCCTCTGACTGGAGATCTGGCTGGTCCAGTCCTGATGTAGACCCCAGTGACTCGGCGATTTGGAACAGCTCTTCTGCAGTAAGGGTAAGCAGGCTTCTTTTGATGTTCCACACCAGAGTTCTCCTCTCACCATCTGCCATAGCTGGTTCCCTTCTTTCACCTGGTCACACACCACAGTCGGTTCTCACTGATCTCGGTCCTTGGAGGGTGTTGCACGAGTATGCTGTGTTTATTCTTTACTCATCACCACTGCTGCGAAGCGTGAGTGCACAGCCTTTGTCAGTAGATAGCAATCGACATGGGTGAAACCATCTGGACAGGTCCCTCTGATCCATGCAGGTGGGTATCGGTGGGTACGACTGATGTCTCACCCTGCGGGCCACCAAGAAACTGTAGCAGTGTTTTATATCTAATAAACCATCAAATTATATTCTTTGATTTAGTAGTGTACTAACATTACATATAAAACATATATAGTCTACGGTCATTGCCATGACCAATCAGTCAATGCAAGATACTGGACCGCTTTTACATACGATCTTGAACAATTGACAATAAATCAGTATTCATATATCTATTACAAATAATCAACTAATCCTCATTTAGATAAATAAACATAACACAAAAAAGGACAGGAAATTAGCCACTAGGCTAACGTGAATGACTAGCATGCTAGCGCTGAAATGCTAATTCACTAGAACAGTAAATTTCACTCTTCATTTATAGTCTAGCTAAGACTGATTAACGTTATATCAAAGGTTATATTCTAATGACTGGATGTGAGTCCCATATATGTTTGGTGGACTTTACAAACCTGAAATAACAGAAAAGTGAGACGGTATCTGCTAGGACTGGCAGACCCAAGGCAAAGCCGTCACAGGCACAGTAATATCACACAGGACACAGTAATATCACACAGGACACAGTAGTATCACACAGGACACAGTAATATCACACAGGGCACAGTAATATCACACAGGACACAGTAATATCACACAGGACACGGTAAAATCAGGCCGTATATATAAGATATATTCTTCTCTCTGCTCCTTTTCATTCAAGTTGTGTGTTGTCTTGTAGACACATCTGTTATTTTAATATTAAATGAAATAAATAAATAAATACAATCACACAGGACACAGTAAAATCACACAGGACACAGTAATATCACACAGGACACAGTAAAATCACACAGGACATGGTAAAATCAGACAGGACACAATAATATGATACAGGATACAGTAAAATCACACAGGACACAGTAATATGATACAGGACACAGTAATATGATACAGGACACAGTAATATGATACAGCACACAGTGAAATCATACAACAGTAAATTGAAAAGAGAAGAGTGCCAACCTGTGTCTTGGATAAGTCCTTGCATATCTTACAAGAGTGATTACAAAAAAATTAAATATAAAAAAAATACATAAAAATGTAATAAAATATTAAATAGGAAAATTAAAAAGAAAGAATGAAATAGAAAATAATAAAAACAAAAGTTATTGCAAAATGTTATGCAAGACCGCTTTATGAACTGTTATCACATCCAAAGACAAAGAACAAGTCATTTTAGAAAAGTTCTCCGCTGTTGCCACCATCTCAATCTATAGAGTGAATGACATTACTTTAGCAGGTACTTAAAAAACTTATCAGAACTACCAGAAATGGCATACCCAGACTTTGAAAAGCCATTTGTGGTATATGTGGACGCTGGGGGCTGCCTTGTATCAACGTCAGGAAGGAGCATTAAATAATAATAGGTTATGGATCACGTACACTCAATCCAGCGGAGAAAAATTACAACTTCACTCAGGGAAGCTTGAAGTTTTAGCTCTGAAGTGGGCTGTCACTGAGCGATTTCAAGATTACCTCTTTTATGCGCCCCACTTTACAGTGTACAGTGATAACAACCCCCTTTCCTGGACAAAGATGGAGTCCTAGGTCGAAAGACTAATACCATAAACCAGCTTGTAGTTCCTGCTAAGGTCAAGTCACTGATCCATCAACAACTACATGAGGAAATGGGTCACTTAGGCGTGGACAGAATGATCTTGTTAGCCAGAGAGAGAATCTTTTGGCCAAAAATGCGAGAAGAGATTGAACATTATGTCACAAAAGTCTGCCGCTGCTTTAAACAAAAGAAACTCAATCGAAAGACTAAAACCCCAAAACTATTACAACCTCCACACCTTTTCAACTAATCTCAATTGATTATCTGCATCTGGAGAGAAGCATAGGTGGAGTAGAGGATATTCTCGTAATAGTAGATCACTTTACTAAGTTAGTTTTACTAAGGCTAACAAGTCCGGTTTATTCTGAGATTTCACACTTTCTCCTTTTTCCTGTTGTTTGGAAGAGAGCCAATCCTAGTCTTAGCATTGGGCAGCGGGGTCTTGTCCTTCGTCCTTTTTCCACGACCTCAACTTGACCCTCAGCGCTCGAGCCTCAGCGCTCGACCCACAGGGCTCGACCCTCAGTGCTCATCCCTCAGCGCTCGAGCCTCAGCGCTCGACCCTCAGCACTCGACCCTCAGCTCTCAACCCACAGGGCTCAACCCTCAGGGCTCGACCATCAGCACTCGACCCTCAGCTCTCGACCCACAGGGCTCGACCCTTAGGGCTCGACCCTCAGCGCTCGTCCCTCAGCACTCGACCCTCAGCGCTCGACCCTCAGCGCTCGACCCTCAGCGCTCAACCCTCAGGGCTCGACCCTCAGCGCTCGACCCTCAGGGCTCGACCCTCAGCACTTGAGCCTCAGCGATCGAGCCTCAGAACTCTGAGAATTGAAAGAAAACAAAACTACAGAGACAGAAAAGTAAACTCTTCTTTGACACCACTGCAGCCATCACTGCTTGGAAATTGTTTAGCAAGAGCTTTCCTATGTCTTCTAGCTTTGCATAATCTTACAAGAGTATTTTACAGAAAGAGTAATGGTTCAAATCAGGATCTAGAGCTGTCTACCTCCAGCACCGAATCAGCAAAGACCAACTCGAAGCCAGTACATGAATCCACAAATGGAAATCTTTCCTTCCATTTACAACATTAGCAAAGAAAGAGAAAAGTTACAGTAAAGCAGAGTAAAAACCTGGGTTGAAGCCGTGGGTCAAATCTCGCAGAAAATCCTAAAAATATCAGGAGCTGCCAGGACGAGACGTTACCTCTTTAGATGCATTTGATGAACTTGGTGAAATGAACAAGTGTTACCTCGGAGCTAACCTTGAACACTGTGGAATAGAATGTGATGCAATTGCAAACCTTGTCCTTGGCAACGGCCAATCAGGGCTCAGCACGGAATGTTGGTTCATGCTGCAGGTCACATGACTCAGGCAGCCAATAGAATGAGTTCTTTGGCTTTCAATGTAAACAAATATTGAAAATGGATTTGTATACAGTACAGACCAGAAGTTTGGACACCTTTCTCATTCAATGAGTTTCCTTTCTTTTCATGACTATTGACATTGTAGTTTCACACTGAAGGCATCAAAACTATGAATTAACACATGTGGAAATATGTACTGGCCTTGTTGTTCTATTTGCCATAGTGGGCTTCTGAACCGCTCTTGGTCTGGCCTGTCACCCAGGACCTGTTTGCCTTGGGAGACCCTACCAGGGACATATAGCCCCCGACAACATAGCTCCTATTCCCATTCAGGCGCACAAACCCCTCCACCACGGTAAGGTGGCGGTTCAAAGGTTTTATTCCTTATATTAAAAAATAGTTCTTAGTAATTTAGTCAATTATTTAAAATAAAATTGTCTTTATCAGATTGTTCCTCAATTCTTTAGGTCGAAGCAAATAGTAAATTCTGACCAAAACTAATTGAACCAAGTGGTTGCACCTGTATTGGTGGAAATATAATGGAAGAGGAAAAGCATTGATATTAATGAATACATTTTTCATAGAAGAGTTCCCAAATAATAACAAGTGTGTTTCGGTGGGACAAAGCAGGACAATATGAAACATGTTTCAAACTTAATGAAATGGTAGAATTTCAATAAATACATATTCTCAATTAGAAAGTCTAACTAGCCACTTAATCTGTACATTGTTTACTTCAGAAAGAGCTTTTTGCTTGTTTATTTCCAATCTGTCAATAAAGTGTCAATATTTGGGACACAGCTTCAGTTTGTGGGCCACTGGGTTTGAGCTCAAAATGCAATTCAAACATAGAAATCATTTATACATAAAGTGTAATTAATACAGGATGAACCTTCTTTTCAGGAATGGCCAATGCAAGCACAATTGTCATAAAGTCCAGAGAGTAAAAAACATATATCTGTATCAATACTGCAAGATTAGCTAATCCAGGTTATTAGGTCATCTACACCCAGCCTGCTTTTAAAATTCTCCATTTCATGTATTTCTAAAAATAATTATCTTTCCTAAGCTAAATATTGATTCAACTGAATTCCAGTGAGCAACTTTTGTGTCCAGACCCACTATTTGAGAATCACTGATTTCAATAAGGCCACAATGTCAGACAATATTGCCCCCTCGTGGTATCAAAAAGTAATGGCACCTAAACTAAAACATAATACTTCAAATATTTGCTTTTACGTCTTTTACGTCTACAAATAATATGTACAAATAATATGTACTATATATATATATATATATATATATTATGTTTTTGGTTGGGATTTTTAGAAAGTAGACTTTCTTATCTGTGAGTTCATGCCCTTGTTAAACCTTTTACCCTCACTGGATAAAAACATGAAAGCATGTCCGAAGCTTATCCTTGTTTAGTATAGCCCCTTCAGATCAGTGCAGAAGTACGGACTGCTTTTATACATGAGAGGACATGTGTCTAGTGTGAGGAGCTCCAGTCTTTGATCAGCTGCCTGTGTTTGATTGGATTGGTCTGGTATTAGCTTTGTTTGATATCGCTGTCTCATCCTTTGTCTAATGTTTCAATTGGAAGCAGCAGGTGCGTCGGGTTCACATTACGTCATTGTTACATTATGCACAATGACTATTTTCTTGTGGATTTTTAGAAAATTAATTATGTCATGTATGTTAAGGCTATCTTTTTGGAAGACTGCAAATATGAGTTTATAATAGTGTTCTCACAATAAGAACAAGTACCAATAGCACACATAAAAATGTTCAGACTATTGTGTAGATTAGTGACACCTGGTGGTGAAATGGCATATAGAAACCTCCCTCCACCTTTTACAGCCCATGGTCACAGTATCCTTGAAGGCATAACATGTTATCTAATATAAATGTCATATAATAAAATATTGTGCAAATCACAGGCCTCCTAAACCAAAATACTGACATTAGTTTGAGGGACTGAAAATTTGGTTCAATGACTTTATAAAACGCTAACATTGTTAAGATAATTAGGAATTGGTATATACAGTCCGATCTTGACGCACCTTGTGATTTTGCCCCTGGACATTGCAACTCTTTCATTTGAGTCATTCACACTTTTCAATCATGGGAACATTGTGTGTGTGTGTGTGTGTGTGTGTGTGTGTGTGTGCGTGCGTGCGTGTGTGTGTGTGTGTGTGAGTGTCTGTTAGAAACTTTACACAAAAACTACTAAATGGATTTGGATGAAATTTCCTGCCTCCTCTCCCCCATCCCTCCTGTCTTGTGACATGGACACCTCTGGCCCTGTGGTAAAGTGAACAGTGATGAACTACAGGCCAACAACAAACAATAATAAAAATAAACAACAGCTTGGGCAGATTCAGAGACAAGTCATTAAACATTAGTCCTTTTGCAGATACATAATGTGCATATTAACTCATAGTGCATATAAGGGGAATTAGCTACCCTGGCGGAGGTCTGCACTCTCCGAGTGCTTTCTAGTTATTTTTATTTTTGGGATGGAAAATTACTAGATACTTTCACTAATTTTTTACAGAGGTAGCAGTCCACTAATTGAACAAACTCCATCTAGTTTATAATGCTGTGGTATCCTTGGGCAAGACACCAAAGATCTTGTCATGTGTCTGTCAGTCTGCCCCATGGGCCTCTACTGAGGTTGCCACCACCAGTGTGTGAATGTGGAATGAACAAACGTACTAAAGCACTTTGAGAAAGCCACGTGTCTTTGAAATGTATGGTGGAATCTTGTACATTTGTGTTGTGCACCTTCTACTTTATATGATATTATTTTGAAGGGGTAATAATGTGGTAAAATGTGGTAATAAACACTAATAATACAGTAATTATGGTCAAGTTACAAGTAAATTCTATATAGTTACCACCCCACACCCTAATCACAGTTTACCCATAATTACTTCATTATTGATGTATTCATACTGGTTAATAATCATAATTACTATATTATAACCTGTTTATTACCACACTGTTACTGTGTTATTACTGTGCTTTAAAGTATATGCAACCCTTTCCTATTTCCTGATACGTACCTTCCCGACTCAAAGGTGAACCAGGTGGAGTCTCGGCCGTACCGCCGCAGTGAGCTGAGGGGCCACATGACCAGCTTTAGTCTGGGGTTGTGTATATCCCACAGATAAATGTTCTCGTGGGTGATCTGCATGGTGCACTCGCCGTAGATATCCAGGTTGGGAGTAGGCATTAGGTAAACATTGAAGCGTTCTAGGGAAGAGTCGCAAAGAGCTTGTTAAAACTTGGATAACAATGGTACCAAATGCCTAAACAGCATCCTATAGATTTACTTTGCTTGTCACGTTGAAGCATTGACGGAAAGATTGGTTCATTTAAAAACAACACTTCTCATTTACATTTAGCGGTAAATACAGAAAATAATTTAGGCTTGAGAAGTGATCTTTTGCAGACTTCTTTGTCAGTATAGTGAGGTAAACAGGTTTTTGAATTGCAGTGCTCAGCATTGTAAGCAGATCTTTAAAAATTGAAGTATATCTTATAAGTGGGGTAAGGCATGTCTAAGTGGGCTGAAAAGCCATAAAAAGACCAGTCCTTTGCATTTAGTGGGTTACTTGTTGGTCTCTTGTGCATTTCACTATTTCTCAACCACTCACAACACTTAAATGACTTTCCTGTCAACCTTCACCTACAGTCTGACTAACAAGACATCCAGTGAACGGGACGAAGATCAATTATTGGGATCTGGCTTTTCACATTGGGCTACCTGTTATAGACTGACTTGCAGACAAAAAGACATATTGAGCTTAGCACAATGAAGCTCTTTACAGGACAAAGACATGCAAAGGTCAACTGGTTAATCTACTTACATTCATCCATTCACATAGTGAATGTGAGAATAAATGCTTGTCTGTCAGTGCATGTTTCATTTTGTGGACCCTGTGGCTAACTGGCCCAGCCTCAGGCCCAAAGCAACTTGGCCAGGCCCCAGCTCCCGTGTGACCCACTACAAGAAAAGACACTTTTTATGCATGTTGATCTTAAGTATTGTACTTGAAAAACTAGGGGTGATGTTGGATTATATAACAGAAAAATAACAAATACATTAAAAATGATCTGTGTTGTTTATATAACCCAGCTGGTAACATGTTAAACAAATCCAAGTTTGTTTTATATTACATGTTGGCTTCCCCAGTGGAGAAAATGAAAAACCTGTTCTTTTCAATGACTTGCCCTTTTACAATTGTAAACCACTTTTTGTGGCCTGTTGATTTTTCGATTTCCTTCGTAGCTTCACAAATTACACTGCATTCTTTATAGATATAAGAGTGCTGCAGTCTGTCTGGGCCTTTTTTCTCTCCTTTTTCCATTTCCTGTGAGTGGAATATGTGGGAAGCACATTTATTTCACATGGCTTTGTGAGCCATAATCTCATCCATCTCCATGACAAGCTTCATTATGAGGGGGGCAAGTGATGCACAGCACTTCTCATTAGGAACTGGGACAGAGCCCGACCAGACTGTGACCTGTGACTGGACTCTCTCTCTAACACATACACACACAAATTCACCCACATCGACGAGCATGCACACACTCACATCAGTTATTGACAAGAATGTCCCATAATACCAATGCCTAATTGGACAGCAAGTGTTCTTTGTGGTGGCTAACCCTCTGAGGCTGGGCTGTAGTAACACATGGAGTGCTAACTGCTTGGTGGCTGGAAGACTGAAAGAGATTGACCATGAATAGTGTGTGTGTTAGTGAGGACTAATTGGGCACTCACCGCTCTGCTCCCGCTGTACCCCTGCTGCTAACAGGTCCGGCTCTCCCAGGCTGATATCGTTCAGCCGACTGCCCAGGCACTCCACACACAGCAGCTTACACCACTCCTCTGCGTCCAGCTCTGTCAAACACAAACATATTCACACATATAGCAAACACACTTCCAACACTTTACAACTCGTTAAACAGGACTAACATGGTGTAAAAGCTGTCCAAGAAGTGTCACAATAAAAGGCTTCATGTAGAGGACATAAGCACAGCTAACCGTAAGTGCAGGAAGAGAATCGATGTGATCGATTCAGTGCAGATTAGAAGAGGCAGCAGGTTCAGCAAACCACAGACAACTAGACGCTTGGTGTTCTTCCCTAGTGATAGTATGGCAGTTTTCTTAAAGATATGGCACACATAAACATAAGTAATATTTTTGTAGTCATGCAGTTCTTGAGTTGTGTATTTGTTTGCAACGGTGCACATTTCCCATTGTCTTCTGTAAGCTTTTCCAAAGAGTTACTGAAGTATGAAATGAGGCGAACACCAAAGTTGTTTATCTGCGCAAACCCCTTTCAGTCTAAACTCAATGGAATTGTGGGATATGGCACTATAGCTAGTCATGTATACGCCAATATCAAAAAGACTGCAGCAATTCCCTTTATACTAATCACCTGTCAGAGCACACTGGTTTAGATCTGTGTCGGAGATGGATTTTCACTTCCGTAATAGACAGCTTGTTTGTCAAATCAACTCCGCTGTCCAATGGGAGAACTCTACACAACTTTGAAGGGTGATGGAAAGGTCTGTAGCTGCCTGAAGCACTCTATTCAAACACAAGGATGCACATAGACGTGCAGGCAGCAGAAGTAGCTCCCAGTGCAAGGCTACCAAGATTCAACTGTTCTCATTCGGAGCTACTTTAGCCTTTAGTGGCTCTGAACTCCCACACTTTTAAGGCCAGTGAGTGGAAAATCAGCTAAACAAACACACATCAGCACAAAGCCAGCCTCTGAGGTTGGTGCATGTTGGGAAAAATATGGTGGGAGGTTGTTTGTGGGTGCGTAGGTGGACTATGGAACAGGATGCGAAGAATGGAAGAGTTGGAGTGGCAGGATACATGACAAGTGAATGTGCAGACAGGCTTGAGTTTTGTCTCTGTGGTTACACAACACTAAATTAGGATCTCTAGCACTCTTTTATAGGTGCCTGTTTAATCCAATCAAATAACTAAGAGCATCAGCCCACATCATCATAATTTTCACTTTTGATAAAGCATTTTCACACATTTAATATTTTATCACCTGTTGTATGCACTTGAAGGGCCATATCATACCTACTTCAAGCTATATAGATTATTGTTGTTTACCTGTAGATTACCACCACAGCTGTGAAATACTCTACTTACACCTTATTTAAATCCTACTGCACCTTTGTATTTTTTCATTTTATTGTACTTTTTTATTATACATTTATTATATTGTTACTTATCTCTTTTTTACACTTTTTTCTTACCATGTACTATTACTGCATGCTACTAGTCCTTCATGACTATCTTAGCGAGTCTAACGGTTCTTCCGATTCAAAGCATTTCATTGCATTTTTTGACCCTGTGTTGAATGTGCATATGACAAATAAACTTGAAACCTTGTTGCGTTCCATTAATTGAAATAGCTCTTTTTAAGGCCCTCTTCCTCCATTCGACCATGGCCACTTTCCTACTACAGCTAATCCAACAATGGAAAGTAGTGAATGACAAATATACGACCACTTTTGATGAGAAAAGCGTAGAGACAAATCTGCGGATATGACTATATATATATATCACATATATACATACATATCACAATTACTTATTCAAAAATCTCCATCTAAATAGTTTGGAAAGTCTTTTTAATCTTAAACATCCCCCTTTTCTGATAGTGGACCACAGTGGAAGCTGGCCAAATTTGCATCTGATGTAGATAAGATTTCTTGTAAACCAAACTAAATTGAATTGGCAATTCTAGCCCTGCAGAATAACTTTGGCTTATTTGCTCGGTCTTGCTTTAAAAGCCCTGTATGTGATATAATGATTATACTGTATAGGTGGTTATATAAGTGTGAATTCCCACCAGAGGAGCTGTTGAATAAGTGCTGTAAATGGGGGTTGCAGCAGGATGCAGAGGACTGAGGGAGGTCACGGTGTATCCATATGGTGCTGTTTACTGTATTGCACATTGTAAAGATACACTATTTGACGTTCCAGTTCACATTTTGGATGCAATCGCTATCTGTTACACAGGATAATTGGTTTGAAATACACTGCAAACGATATCCAATCTTGTTTTTCATACCTGCAGTTTCAAAATCAATATTTCAGAACGGTTCCTCCCACTTCTTAATACAGCGGCAAATGAGCACGACTTGGCTAAACTCCAGTTCTCTTTTGGTTTCTGCTCTGACCTCTCGCTCATTCTCACAAAATACTTCCCAAACTTTTCAGAGACATTCTTCCAGTTAACTTCTGCATACAAAACAACATAAAGAGGCAACATTTCTATCTAAGTAGACCTTACCTGATTCACACGCAAACGTCTTGGAGGTGTCGTCACAAAAGATAATGGCAACAGCGTGCTTCTTGGTCTCTCGTGGCATTCGGGTGATGTTTTTGATGTTATGGAGCTCAGTGATCTGTGAAGGCAGGGGCACAGTGGCAGCAGCATGAGTCTCAAAGAGAAAGATGATCTGAATAAAACCAACTGAGAAACCAACAAGAAGAAATCTAAGCCAAAAAATGCTATCAGCATTTTGACCATGTCTATTTCACTTGCATTAAGGGATATGTAATAGTACTGTGCACTAAGTGAGTTTATTTTAAAGCCTATCCCCAGTACCATGGACAGCACTTACAATAAATGCAGACACAGTGGCACTGTACACTGTATAATGAATGTAATTATATATTTCATAAGTTCAATGTAATGTGTTGGTGGTTACTTTACTTAAACTACATGATTGTTTGAGATGAATAAAAAACCCACTGTCAAGCACACAGTACATTATGATGGTCCTCACCTTGGTGCTGCATGTCACTTGCTTGAGTATTATTTAGTCAGTAATGCCTTGCCATTTATTTTAAAAGCATTCAGAGATAATAGTGAGCTGATGATTATACCCTGTGCATGCACTGATCAAGTGCCTCTCCTTCAAGCTGCTCCTTTAGTCAATAGGGAACAGTGCAATCAAAAGCATCTAAATCACTTTAGCAGGAGATTGATCGCCAATAGAAAAAAGAAAAGATTACATTTAATTGAATATCACCCGCATTTACAAGCCATTTTGTTCAACAGACTTCAGTGTGTTCAGTCTGCCTTGGAGATAAGGCCCATTACATTATTGTAGTCTATTGTGTGTAAGCCAGGGCCTTTTGCCAGACTGTTGGGAATGAATTAACTGGGCACACTGCCCACATACTACAGCTCCACAGTCAGAGGTTAAAAGAACAGACCCAATAAAACATACAACATATGTGGAGCACAGATTTCTCTGATAACATGACATGTAATCAATTCCACTTAGACTTGGAGATAGCGGCATTCACAAGTGAACCATCACAAGAGCTTAACGGAACAAGGCCATTCATAGGATAAGATTTAGATTTTTTATGAGGAAACATATATGTGTATCCTTAAGTATTTCATACTTTTAACTGACGTGAAGTAAACAATGTTGGGGCTTTAAGACATTGTGTGGCTATAGTTTTCCTCGCCTGAGGCCGAGAGCCCATGTGAGTCATCTGTAATGACTCCTCTTTCACTTTGATCCAAACCTGTTTCTTGTTTCTTATAATCTCATATAAATATATGCTGTATTTTTCTATATGCACATATATTAGACTATACTTTCCACTTTAACTGTCAGCAGCTCGAGAAGGCTTAGGCAATGTAGTGCACAGAAAAACAACTTCTCGGAGGGCTAAAAATATTCTGAGTTTGTGTGGACCAATGCTTTTCAGTCAAAGACACACACAAACCCAGACGTCATAGAAAAAGAATAAAAATGTTTTTAAAAATCCTTTTTGCAGCCTGTGTAAATCAGCCACCAGTGCAGCCTATTTCCACCCTAAGCACTGCAGCACCCTTAGACGAGGCCCTTTTCTTGATCTTTGTGGCGATGCATTATCAGGTGCAGTGGTGCATGTGCGCACTCATCGCTCACTCCGCCGAACGGGTGTACAAGGTGCCCCCGGGGATTGGAACAACCGCACAGGACACCCCATGTGACAACATGATATAGTAAGCTTCATACCAACTACACAGCTGCTACTGGATTAAACCTTTTGTGTGGCTCATATCTGAGGTTTAACTTAAGCATTCTGGGAAATCGAGGAATCACTTTTTCAGAAATATTCCTCCAGCTTTCATCTTCCGCTTGTAGACACTTATTTACAGAGCACTAAGTCAGCTCTAACTGAAGAAGCCTGACTCTATGTTCCTTGTTATCTGCTGTTAGGTCGTCTCTTTGCTATAAAACACCACTTACTGCGCTGCCCCTTTAACACCAGCTCCTCTCACATAATGGGCCATAATTGGAATATTTCAAAGCGTTTGGAGATGGGAGAGAGATATCATATGCAGGATTATTGCATCCTAAAGGAAGAGAAAAGCACCCCAGAGGACTAGATAAAGTTATTGAATGTGTCTTAATAGACCCTTACCTCCATCATCCACGGCCAGAAGACAGCTCTCATATAAAGACAAAGACAGCTCTTGTTGGCTGTGTGCACAGCTTATAGCTTTTATGATAACTGAATTATATTTGACTCCTCTCCTTTAGCAAAGCCTTGAATAGAGAGAACTTGCGTTTTGCATATTATTCCTCAGAATATCACATTTAAGATGTACTTTGGTAATTTCTCAAATATTGTGTATTTTTTTGAATACTTACTGTGTTTTACAGTTCAGTTCTGCATTACTTTGCCTTTTGTCAGTGAAGTTTTCAAAAAAGGTCATGACTCTGAGTGGTCACATTACCTGTGACATATATTAGTAACAGTAAGGTGGAGTAGCTTATGTGAGGAGGTAGAAGCATTACAATTCTTCGTGTCATCAAGTGCAAGTTTCCCAGATCGGAAGAATATTCTGGAAAGCTTTAGCCTAATTTCTGGCAGCTTATAGCAGCATCAATTTATAGGGCTAAGGACTGTCTATGTATCCAGCCACTATATAAAGAGTTTGCCATCAATGCCTTTCTGTTTAGGTCTAATTGTAAATATTGTACATTTTTATACCAGTTGTGCACAATGTAGATTTTTTTTTGTCTGTTGTAGACACAGCTACCTCTTGAGTGTAATTTGAGTTTAATTTGAGTAGCTCCTCTGCATACATTTACCTTATGGAAGCTCCTGAAATAGGCTGCTTTCTCATCTGGGTACTTCTCTAACCGCCGAGGCCCTTTACTGGACGCCTTCTTGAACACCAGCCAATACCTCCGGAAGATCTGACAAGACAGAAGCAACAGGGCTTTGTTACAGAAACAACCCCTCCAAGCAAAGGAATACATTAGGGCAGGTTTTTGTTATCATTATTATTCATTAAAAGACTGTGCTGGTCCCTCAAATCATATATTTCCCCCATATTCAATGTAATATCTATAGCTAAGTAATTTTCTAGTAACAGTAATTCACACCAATATTAAATAAAGAACATACAAAAATCTTGCTAAGTTTATTAGCTTATTAAGCTAACTGGAAATGTCACTGTGACAAAACCAAACTGTCCACAGAGTTGGCGTTGAAGATAACAAGAGAAAACAGGCTGATAAATCACTGTAAATATGAAGAAGTTGAGGAAAACTTTACTTTATAATCTGTCTTAATGATTCAAACCAAGGCGACAGTGAACGATGAGTCGATTTCACTGAGAACGTTAATAATACGGTGTCTGATGCTGATTGTAATAATGATATCTTATGAGTCATGTATATATTTATAGTCCCACAAAATGGATTTACTGCAAAGGAACATATGAATAATAAAACACTGACATTTACCGAGAGCCTTCTCCAAACTACACATGATCATCTGAGCCTTGTATTGAACCAAGAGGTCAATATTAAGGGTAAGGTAACAGGAAAAGACTATAATGGACTGGATGCAATGAATAGGAAGCAGATAGTTGTATAAATCATAAATCATGGAAAAGATGCTTTCTTCTGACTATATATATATATATAGTCAGAAGAAAGCATCATTTCCATCACACTACAAAAATGTGTTTGTAAAATAAATTAGGAATATAACCCATGTTAACAAATCATCATACCTAGATGTACCAGTGTGTATGATTGTATTTTTATTACATTAACAATATGTGTATATTTCTGAACTCTTGTAATCAATATTTTACATGGAGCAATTATTAAATTTACATTCCCATAGTAGCATAACAGAATATTGTTTTAATGTGGTAAATATTTTTAATGTGACTATGCTATTATTATTATTATTCTTATTATTATTATACATTTTATGTAAAAACATGTGTTGTGAGGGAGATGATGGAAATGTGACAGCATGTGATGGAAACATTTCACATAGGTTTGAATATGAACTTTTAAAAACATGGTATATGAGCATATAAAATGCTGTTTTTCGTCCTGAGGAATTGATCTGTGTCAGGGGCAGTCATACTCGATATTAGTGACATATGAAAGAGTCATATTGGACATTCTCATGCATGAACACGTGTTTTCTGTTTAAATGACCAAGGTTGAAGAATTGAAACAAAACCTATCCCTGATTTAGTTTAGTCTAATACACATTTTTACAAGGTTTCAGTTTGGTCTCATGTTCACTGTGATATGTTTGGAGGAGATTAATCAATACAGTTTTGCACTTTATCTATCAAGAATAAATGACAAATAAAAAAGAGGTTAAATATATATATTACTAATAATTGCATGTATATGTTTTTCCATGGTATCATCTAACTGGCAAAAATAATAATTTACTAATATTTTTTTCTGATTTATGCCCAGGATATAAATTTTGTTATAGTTAAAGAATCACCCATAGACAGACAAAAAAGGTATTACAGCTCATCAGGGAGCAAGGAAATGGTGGATTAAATTGTTGGGCCAGCTGACTCACAATCTCTTGTGAATGGAGTCTGTGTGTCCTATCTGTATAACCGTGGGTACTCTCAGGTACTCCAGCTTCCTCACACCATCCAAAGACATGCATGTATTTGGTGAATCAGCCTAAGACCTGTAGTTGCTGGGAAATGAATATGAAATCTGTTGACTTTTTTCCAACCACACAGATATGATGCAACCAGGTCGACAGTGAACATGGAGTCAGTTTGGTTGAGGATGTTAGTAATACGGTATCTTTGCAGCGGTCCCTAATTTAAATTCAGTTACTATGGAATTGCGGATGTTCCACGGTGGGAGACAAATTCTCAACATGCAAAGTGCTGCAAAAGTGTCTCACGAGGGAGTCCAAAGTAAGCAGTACAAATCTCTGGTGAATTAATATTTGCTTTTCAAATGGAGCCATTAACGCCTGTGTGTGATTTCCTGAAAGACACGATTAATGCAAAAGATGAGTCAATTTAAATATAGGCTATATGTCTATAGCCCACACAAATGCACAGCAAACTCAGAGATTGACATTCAAGAGGAAGTAAATTATTCAGCTGTTTACTACGTTTAATATTTATTATTTTTCATTTGGGATAATTGGGTTTAGCCTGTCATTTATTTATCCACATCCTAATGCTTTATTCATAAGAGTTTATTAACTTTTATAGACAGCTAAAGAAATGTGGACTCCAGCTGCTGTTTAATAAACAATGGTATGACTTGATCCACTTTAACTAGCGCCATAACACACAAAAATGCTATAGGATTCAAACCGCTGGGCAAACTTTTACCCAGTGCACCATTTGACTATGGCCGTGGAGTCTGTTGGGCAGCAGAACAAATTGGACAGATGGTCGCTTCTTGTCTTGTGTGCTTGACAGTCTAATAGAGGTAGGAGCTTCTCTATTTGTTGAAGACAGGTGCAATTTGTCTACCTGGAGTACAATTGCCCTGGGTCACTCTCTTGTGTTGGGTAACCATCAAAGTTCGATTCATTTGTTTACTCAGCTGGTCTACTTCATAAAAGGACTACTGAGTTGAAGCTGCCACTGATTGACTTGAGTCGATCCCTTGGTCCTTGTTTTGTGCTCCGATGGGTCTCTGTTTGAGTTAAGTGTTACACATAGTCAGCCAACACAAAATAGTGCACTCGCTAATGCACCACCGATCATTTTCAAAACCCAGCCATAAAATGTGAGGGTGCAAAGAGGCAATAAGTATATGCACCCCTATTAATGCCAATAAAATGAAACAAAAACTGCTTCTTTGGCAGGAACAAAGATGTGAATCTCTTTTGATGGCCATTACCACATTTGCAGTTCAAATTAAAGCCAGCCTCAATTCCCTTTTGGGAGCTCAACTCAAAGCAATGGCTGCCTGCTCGCCGCACGCAAAGTAAATCTGCCTTGTAGCGCTCAGATTAAGTAATTATACCAGCACAAAGGCAGGCGCAGTGAGATAGCTGGTGCATAATAACAAGTGGAGAGTATGAATGGAGAGGGCTTAATTTTGCCTGTTTCACAGTTGTCAGTGCTATTCTCAGGCCACTGGTGGGTCGTATTCAGAGAAACTCGTACCATGATTGTAATTACACAGATGTGACTGGGACTCTCTGGACAGACTTGGTTAATGCCATTATATGAGAATATGCAGCATGACAGGAGGAAGAAAATTAAGGAGAGCTTCAGTGAAGAGAAACTTAAGTCTTTATTTTTAACCCCGTTAATGTTCTAATAATTTATACTTAATTCTGTTAAGGGTCGTAGTTGAGTAGAGCCTAGCCAAGAAACAATGAGCCTTAGACAGAGTGTAGCCTGGACAATAGCCAGCTAGTCAGATGGCTGACACAGAGACAGGCACAATATACTATTACATTCTACCCAGAGAGAACCCACACTATTACAGTGAAGACATGCAGACTCCACACAGAGAGACTACGTGCCAGTCAGCTTGAGAACCCTTAAAGACAATTGTTTTCCCAAGCAAGAAAATGTAAAGCTTCAGAATGTACATTTGGTTATAGAATGCCATTGTTGTTTATATTGCCAAATTCTTCTATAACTGCACCATTTTCCATTCCCCTGCATTATATTACAAAGTCTTTGAATTTGTAAGACACACTTTGCTGATTTTAGAGGATGAACGCAAGGATCCAACCAACGCAGTGTCGAAATTTAGAGCCACTCACCAAACCTAAAAATGTACTAAAGCCTGATCCGCTCTGAGTCATACTTGCTGAGACAGTCCCTTCATTGTCATGGTGAATAAAACGCAGATCACAGTAAGTCTTTTATTCTGAACATAAGCAGCTCCTCAGCAGGAATCCCCTTGAACAATATGAACTCTTGCTCTTCTATTGTCGTAATTGGACGGTCTTATCTTAAAGGCAGCCTAATGAAGGGAGGTCACGTAATTAACAGCCAGCGATAAGGCATGCACCATTATTCAATATGTGTCTGAAGCAGTCCACTATCTTTGTAACAAGAGGTTTCAAATGTATTGAAGAAATTCCTACTTGTGTGTAGCACTGTTTTTTGTGTCTAGAAGGTTATGCAGATCATAACATTGCATTTAAATGTTTTATCGTGTGTTCAATAAATGCTCCGTTGCAAACAATTGAAAGCAGTTTTGTTTCTTCACCTATGTATTGTTAGTATAATAGTAAGATTTTCAGAGAATGTCTGTGCAGCTTCTATATGAATGTGTAAAATGTTAATTGTTGATGAGAAAATCCTTCAGACAGCACAAGTCGTTTGATTGGGGCTCTTAGAACGAGTGAGGTAAAGTGACTGTGAAGTGGTCAGGCCGACACTAAGAATTTAAATACCTCTGCAATATGAGCAACTCTGCCTGCTGGAAGTGGCTGACCTTGGGTAAATGTGCAGGAAATGGCCCAAATCAAAAATAACTTGTGTTCATTTTGATATTAAGTTGCACTGACTTCCTTTGAGAACGATCGGGGTATATTTAGAATGCAGAGCAGAGTTTGAAATGGAGAACTATAATCCTAAAACAATGAATTTATACTGCAGTATAATATTACAAAGTCACCAGGATGGAGAGGACATTTCAAGGGCAATCCTGTTCCTTTTCAGAGGTCTTCAGGACTAACCACCACTAAAGACAAAAGTAAGAAATCAAAGTGTACATATGGATGCTCAACTATTTTCAGGTTTAAAAAGTTATGACAATCTGTTAATTTGGAAAGTGATATTTTCACCATATCGCCCACACCTACAGAAATTGAATCAACAATTTAAAAATAACTAGTTAACTTATTTTTTGCTTGTGATGTTGTCTATTTGCAGAGGTCTCAAAGCACTCTGACTTCTGCAATGGCATAATACTTATTTGAAGGGAGTCATTTGGCAGATAATGGACCAGTGACCATTGACTACTCTTTTTCCCTACTACATCATCTATCTATTTTAGGGGCTTCTAAAACCAAACAAGGCCTGTGCTGTCGTCCCCGACAGCAAGGTGTATATCGGCGAAAACGGCCCCATACGTCTGCCCTGTACGTCTGCCCCGTACGTCTCCCCGTACGTCTGCCCCGTACGTCTGCTACAACTGTTACCAACGGGCCTCTTAATCACTTTTTTGATTTGTCTGGATGTTTGTGAAGAATGTTTTTGCCAAATTTAGAAAATTCCCTAA
>JAVQKC010175686.1:0-22822 GCA_036025475.1 Philypnodon macrostomus
CAATGGGCCAAGCTGATGCGGGGGGGCACTTTGGCGCGTGACGGGGGGTCGCGGAGGCCGGCAGAGGGTGGCCGAGAGCGAGGGCCGTTTGACGCCGCTTGCGGCTTTAATTATTATTATGATTATGTAATGCCTCCAATGTTAATTAACTGGTTGCACTGTTTTCTATGTAAGATATTTCCCCAAATCTAAATTATGTCTGTGTATTCTATGGTGTCACATAAAGTGGTTTTAAAGGATACTGTGTGATGATGTTCATAAACAAGTAGAACCACATTATGGGCACTGTGAGTCCGATCACCGGAACAGCAACAGGAGCTGCAAAAGAGAAAGAAAATATAATCATGTTTTTAAGAAATAGCATACAGAATCATCTACAATGATACAAATGAATAAAACATACTGCTCTGGCTGAAGTAGACGCAGTGTCTGTAGATGTCGGTGGACAGCAGCAGGAAGCCAGGAAGAGGCAGGCAGTGCTGAAGAGAGAAGTAACAGTCTCAGATTAATTTAAGGTCGGCTCAAGAAGCGGATCTACATTCATTTATAAACATACATTATAAAATAGAGCCTCTTTGGAGTGTTTCCCATGTTTTTTGTACAGAGTCTCCTGAAATATCCCCATCCTCGCAGACATCAGCAGAGCAAAGGTCAACATTGCAATACCTGAAAAATAGGCACAATGTCAAGATTACATTTCATATTTTACATTTCTGAGGCCAGGTTCTTTTGTTTTTAGTCTTATCAAGCCAGATCGTTACTACATTTACCATGGTATTAACTTCTGTGATAAAGACACTCACCTATCAGCCAATGTACAAATGCATTTAATCCTTGGTCTTCTGATCCCTCAATTGCCATGTTCTGCAAAAGTAGGTAAGAAAAGTAAAATAAAACTAAATAAAAAAAATCTAACACTAGTTTAGATTAACTGACAAAAAAGGACTTTAGCACAGGCCTTACCACTTGTTTTGCAGACATAATTGTGCATATGAAGATGCCAAGCGATACTAAGGCTATAGAAATATATTTACTGAGAGAATACCTGAAAAGATATTGAGAAAAAATACATTTACAGATGGACTCTGTATTGTAACATCAAATGAAAATGTATTGTAAGTTATTCAAGGTACCTTTTCTTCAAAATGATTATACCCAGGATCATGTTGGCAATAAGTGAACCCTGCAAAGACAGAAAAAGTGGGTGAGCACTGAAAATAAGGCCACTGTAGAGAGAGTGAGAGCAGGCATTGAGATAACATTTAATAGATAAAACAAAGTGGTTATACGCACAGATCTGAAGATCATATGTAATGGCATGGCAATGTTGAAGTTGAGAGCATAGTTGTTCACCACACTGACAGTGAAGAACATAGTCACCATCATGACATAGTTTCTGCAAAAGAGAGAATATGTATTTATCTTTTTGTGAATCAACGAATGGCTTTTCAATCATCTCAGTGCACAATACCTAAGAGGTATGGCAGGTTTCTTCGTCCCAAATTTACTTTCAAAGATAAAACCTTCCACAGCGATGAACAAAAACTGTGCAAATGTGACAATGTTGCCGCAACCTGGAAAATCTCTAAACACGTGAGAAATAAACATAGAGGTTATTCATAATATACAGTTACAGTTACTCTTATTAGCTCTTGTTAGATCACATGAGCCAGAATTGATTTCTCTGTCCTGTCAAGTAGCCTAATGTAGTATTGTTTGGGAAAATAGTGGTGTTAGTATTTAACTCTTGACATAAAACTACTGTCTTTGTATAAACTAAAACTACTGGCTTTGTATAAACTAAAACTACTGTCTTTATATCAACTAAAACTACTGTCTTTGTATAAACTAAAACTACTGTCTTTGTATAAACTAAAACTACTGTCTTTGTATAAACTAAAACTATTATATATTTGTATAAACTAAAACTACTGTCTTTGTATAAACTAAAACTATTATATATTTGTATAAACTAATACTACTGTCTTTGTATGAACTAAAACTATTATGTCTGTATAAACTAATACTACGGTCTTTGTATAAACTGAAACTACTGTGAAAACTGAAAAACTGCATACTACAAGAAAAGTTGAGCGATACATTTTAAACATATTATATTTTGTCAAAATCATAATAATGTAACTACTTCCAACTCTTAAACGTGTCATATACCCTGTTATATACATGTAAGCTAAAATGGCCATGCAAATATTATATAAAATATTTTGTGTTATTAATAAATGCAATGGTTCAATCAAGTTACTGTTTGCAATATCTAAGTACCATAAACGGACAAAAAACAATGACAGTTCAACCCAGTGAAAGTAGGCAGCAGCTGTTCAGACCAGTGTACATTTAAGAAGAGCCATAATAGGGGACAGGACCATACAGAGTCTAAGTTTGTCACTGACCTTACAAGCAACTCCAGAAACACCACATTACTACAACATCCAATAAAAACTAAAGCGATGGCAGAAACCGTCCCCATCTTGATGCACTGCAGAGATATCTCGATGAAAAATGTATCAGTTTATCAAACGCAGTCTTTTTCTGTGCATACTTGCACATCAGCAGCAGTTTATCCAGTTCTCTAGTTCTCATACAAACGAACACGTAAGGGAGACGCGTACTTCCGCGTTGAGTGTTCATGGGAGTTGTAGTTCATTCAGTAAAATAAGATTGGTTAAAACTTTTTAAGTAGTCCACATCTATGCACAACTAATAATAAGCAAATGTACATCAGTCAATTGATAAAGAATCGTAGACGCTTTTATTTATTTTAAGCCCCAAACAAATACAGCGCAATATGAAGCGCAGCTGTGATGCTCTGGGAAAAGCTCACATACAGAACAAAAAAAGGAAAGTATGAGGCCTCACTCCGTCTGTTTTTTTCATTTGATTGAAGTGGATACATTAAAGAACTGAAGCACAATGCAACCAAATACACAGTACTTTAGAATGGAAGTATTGCTATATAGACACTTTATTGTATATGTGTTTAAATGTCTATGATCTGTGAAAAATTGTGATTGTATTATATGCCTAATTGTTAATTCCTGTTTATTTATTTATAAAAAAAACTTCCAGAAAGGTTCTACAAAATCACACTGAGTAAATGCTCTTCACATCAACGATCTTTGGTGAAGGACGTGGCCAGAGCCATAGAGATAAGCAGTGTTGTGACAACTCTATTGACGACAATGGGACAGTTTTAAACAGCAAAATATTCTCTCAATAGTTCCAGGAGGTAGCCGCTCAGATAATTGTGTCATTCAAATGGATTGAGAACTGTGCTAAGGTGGGACAATTCTGAAGCTGCATCGTTCAGATTTTTTGGACCTCCGGTGGCGCAACTCTCGTATCTCTATGGCTTTGGACGTGGCTACGGAAGACGTGGCGTGCGTAACTCACGTAAACCGCTAGCTCTGTTCGCCGCTGCTACAGCGTCAACAGTTTAGCCACAAAAGCGGTGTTTTCGACTTTTTACGGGCTTTATTTCACTTATAGGAACAATTCATCTGTTGTCAAAATGATTTCACTCACGGACTCCCAAAGTAAGAGCATTGTATGTTGTGTTGCTGTTCTTTGTCTTTAGCTTCTCTATGGAAAACGAATGTATGGGCTTTTAGCTCAAACACAATTGGCTGAAACACTTCAACGTCACATAGTACAACGTCACTCTAAATATAATCAAATATGCTTTCATTTAGCTTTTATATAGAATTATCTAATCGTTATAGTATGATATCATCTGGTGCATGATATTTTGTATATAACAGTAGTTATCAAACTTTTCACATTAAGTACTAACGCTACATCTCAAAATATTTAGCTTCACAAGAATACAAAAATTTACCCTAAATCAGGACTAACTCAGGAATACATTACTGATGAACTGACAATAGTTGCATTACCACAAAACAAGTCCTAAGACTGAATACAGGACTGAACTAGGACCAACCCACAACTAAGCAGTACCAGTATAGAGTTTGACAGTTTGACAAGCACTGATCTATACGCTTTTTATTGGTTATTTTGTGGCTACATGGTTATTCCAATGCCACAAAGTTTATTTAAATTTATGTGCTTTCTTTCTACAGAAATCGGGATGGGACTCACAGGTTTTGGTGTCTTCTTCCTCTTCTTTGGGATGATGCTGTTCTTTGATAAAGCTCTTCTTGCCATTGGAAATGTGAGTCAGTCAATCAGACATCACAGTACAACATCTTATTGTACTTATCACGTCATTTACTTAGTTATTATTGTATTTATTTACTCATTTACTTAGTTCTTATTGTACTTATTTACTCATTTACTTAGTTCTTATTGTACTCATTTACTCATTTACTTTCCTGTGGTTCCAGATCCTGTTTGTATCAGGCCTGTCCTTTGTCATCGGTCTCGAGCGGACGTTCAGATTTTTCTTCCAGAGACACAAAGCCAAAGCCACCAGTTTCTTCCTGGGAGGGGTGTTTGTTGTGCTGATCGGCTGGCCCATCGTAGGAGTGGTTTTGGAGATCTATGGTTTCTTTCTCCTGTTTAGGTCAGTTCAAACAGCCACGAGGAGCTAACTCTGTTCTCGAAAGTGCATGTCTATTTTTAGCTTGACCTCTGCTGTGTTTCTTAAAGGGGCTTTTTCCCGGTGGCAGTGGGCTTCATCAGAAGAGTTCCTGTGCTCGGGTCGCTGCTCAGTTTACCGGGAATACGCACTGTAAGTATCATTTACAGAGACTAGTTCTTCGCTGGTGGCTTGAGGCAAAAGTTCTCTTCTGTGTCCTGAAAAAAAAGTCATGGGCAATGTATTAATGCAAATGTCCCAGTTTATAGTATTTCTATTTTTTAACCCTGCACTGTTTAAGATACCAGTTCTTGCTTGTTTGTAAACCAATAGATTTTTTAACTAACCGAGTACAAACTAAACTAAAACTCAGCATCCTTCTACCCATATATTTACTCTCCCTCCTCTGTACATAACATCAGCATGTACTCATTCCTGATTCAACCCCACATCCATTTCTTTGGCTAATAAAACTAGCTAAAGCTGCTAATGAAACAGTTTACTGTGTAGTCCACAGCTAAACACAATCTCGCTGTTGAGAGTCTGATGCAAAAGAGTGGGTTTACATAGTGTCGGACAAAAGACCACTGAAAGTCTGAATGATGCACTCCCCTTCCTCTCTTTCCCAACAGCAGGATTATTGGCTCAATAAAAGTTCATCAAAACATTAATTAGTGAATTATTTAATTGTCATTAATTGAAGATGTACCAAACTCAATCCGGTTCTGCATCTTCATGATATGTACCTGTGTGCAACAGTTGAAAAGGATCCAGCAAAGACTTTTTCTGAGTTATTGCGTTCACAGTTTTGGCCCGTTATTAATTAATTACTTAATTAATATTCATCGAAGAAGTACCCAAATCGAGAGGAGAGGGAGCGTCATACTCAGGGAGGGAGCACAAAAATATAATGAGCTCTATATTTGAAAAGAATTTCTTTTCTCGGACCAACATATTTCTGCCATAATAGAGCTATCAACTGAAAATACCTATCATTGAAATTCTGTTTAAACCACTTTCTCCACAAAGCTGTGTACCAGCCGTCATCGCTGAAGAAAAGACTGAGTTAGTTGATGTCAAAGTCAAATACAGGTAGTTGCCCACTGCTCCAGAAAACCATTCTGATTTGCTTTGCTTTTGTTCCAGCTCTCAACTGTGAACAGCCTATTGTCCACTGATGCAACACTAGTGCACTGCTGTGATGAAGATGGCTACTCACCATTGCATCGAGCAGCCTACAGTGGCCATGTGGCCGTGGCCCAGGCTCTGCTTCACGCTGGCTCCAAAGTGAACGCTCGGACCATAGATGGCTGGACGCCTCTGCACAGCGCCTGTCGATGGAGCCGTGTCTCTGTGGCCAGTTTTCTGCTGCTTCATGGAGCCCAACTCAACGCTCAGACGAATGGAGGACTCACCCCTCTTCATCTGGCTGCTTCAAACACTGACTCTGCCCTGACACTGGAGCTGCTCTTGTCACAAAGGCTCCTGAACACTTCAATCTGCAGCAGCAGTGGAGAGACAGCCAGCCAAGTGGCTCTACGCAGTGGACCTCATCATTACCTGTTTGAAATGGTAGAAGACTGTGTCAGTGTAATGCCCCCACAGACCTGACAGAACACTTTCTGAGGCCATTATGGCACAATCATTTTACTGATGTTTTTGACTCTGATGTTTTTGATGCATCACTTACTGTTTCCACATTGAACCTTGCCTTTTACATAAATGGACCTCTTTAAGGCCCCGTCCACTTAGCACACCTTTTGGCTTTGACTTTTATTCTCTCTCACAGCTGTTAAAATAATGTCTGTAACTATAACAGAACTGGCTTTTAACAGAGTAAGTGAAGAATGTGAGGAACAGATGTCTTTATGATATTCCTCTGACATCTGTGTGTTGTGTTGTGTTGTGTTGTGTTGTGTTGCGTTGCGTTGCGTTGTGTTGTGTTGTGTTGTTACCATTGACCAGGTTTATGAAGAATCTTTTAATTCAAATCAAGTTTGTCCCATTTCTGACGCTTCTTTCTGTCTATATACTATCTATATACTATCTATATACTATCTATATACTATCTTTATACTAGACACATCCTGACCACCATCTGGAGGTGGCTCCCCGGGTGCTGCTGTGCGGCTGCCCAACGCTCCTGACAGGTTGCCCCAGTGGCAGTGCCACAAAAAGATATATATTTATCTAAATTAGTAATTACTCAAAACACTATTTGCCGTCTATTGAAGTTAAATTGGTGCATGGTTTCATGTGGCTAAAGACACATGATTCAGTCATCTCTTTTAACACCCCTGTGCCCATGAGTTTTTGATTAAAGCCTACAATTAACTCGACATAATTGGTTTGATATTTCAGTATGCAGTGAACTTTTTTGTGATTAGTTTTTGTGCGAAATGGAAGTTTGACTCATTATTATTTGTACAAATAATTCAAACGGCTGGTGCAGATAACGGTAGATATGGGTTGTTTTTGTCAAAAGATGTTTTTTGATCCGTGCTTGTTGCCCTGGACCCAACAGTGCTTTTCAAATATGATGAACCACACACGGGTAATAATCTCTCCACCATTCTTCCCAAACACTTGAAGCATCGGCTCACCTCCTCATGTGGAGTACGTGGACGCTGTACTAAGAAGCACACAAGGACTCCTGTTTCCAGCACATTTCAACCTCTGTATGTCAGCTACTAACATTAAGGGTCCTATATTAGCTTGGCATCATGTTACAACGTCGTTATGCCTACATCAGTCTCATACCCGAATATAAGAGCTGTTCACTCCTGCTCTTTCAAACGTGCTCAAGCTCATTCAGTCTCCTCAGAAGTGACCGAGAACAGCTCCTTGGTCACTTCTGAGGAGAATGAATGTTGCCAACACAAGGAGAGCTGTTCTTAAAGAGACGGGCGCCTCATTTGCTATTGAGTTCAAGTTGGAGCTCCACTCAGCAGGTTGTTTTAGATCATTCATATGTGTTTGTTTTATGTGGCAAAATATAAAATGGTCCCCTACATTTGCCCAAAATAGAATGTTCAAAATAGTTTAATATAGGACCTTGAACATTGTGTGCTACAAAACCATTGTCTCAGTTCACTTCAGTCGATCAGTCCAACTCGATCGCGTGTATTCAGCTCACACGGACTATTTCGCGTTTCGAGAATCTGTATTTTTCCATTATCAGCTTTGTCCCACACATTGTAGATTGAATGTGAAATTGCCCATGGGAGGTGAATGCACATATTTCTAGCTGGACTGATCTACTTAAGTAAACTGAGACAATGAAAGTGTATGCTGCTGATCTTATCATCAGGTCCAAAACTGGAGACTAGTGGTGGGCAATGTATGGTAAAAAAATATCAGATTAAGATCCCAATTTCAATTTATCATGATTATATTTGACTTGGTATTTTTTGTCTTACACAGTAAACGACTGATATCAGTGTCTTCAGAAAAGCCTTTTGACTACACATTCTGTGTATATCATCGATTTTTACTGATTCATCGATTCATTTTATTTTTATTACCCCTACAGTGTGCAATGCCATCATTACGTCCCACCCCCAACCCCGACAGGGCCACGGTGAGGAGCCTGTATCTTCCCAGCTTTAGTATGGTCTGACACAGGATATTCTTCATACGTGATTTTATAAGTGGTCAAGATGAATTTTTGTCGATCTCGAGTCTTTACGGTGTTGATGCTAAAGGAGGCTTTTTTAGTTTGAATCTGGCCATGTATTCTGCTGTGTATGTGGAGTATCACTGTGCTGGATATTGGAGCGTATGGTGTATGTACTGTGACGTTTTCATTTCTCTAAAAGACCTGAAAGAACATCATTAAAGGCCGTTTATGGGTAAGAATCAAAATAACCCCGCACTCCTGGGCTTCTGACAAACTCAACCATATTTATGACTCAATTCCTTTTCCATGATGTGAATAGTGCTGCCAAAAGGTAAATCGTGTGCAGTTTATAATGAAGACCGAGATAAATCACAGCTGTCACAATTAGCACCAATTAACATTTTGAAAGGGCAGGGTGATTAGCAACTGATTATTTTTGGAACCTTTTTGGAATCATCAAAAAACTCCTCCTTCCAATTATCGCTATTTTTTACAGCGCTCGTGTTCTGCTGGAAGATTTCAGGTTGGTCAACAAAAGAGCATAGCCGGTAAGGAGGGATCGTGAACAGACTAGCTTCCATCTTGAGCCATCAAGGGGTTTAAAGGTCAGGTTGTCTATGGCTCGGATGCAGCCCAGTAATGTCTGAAGACTGGCAGGCCTAGACCTCCCTCCACTCGAGGCTTCTGTAAATGGGATTGTTTTTGTTCCAAATATAGACCCATTTCTAAGGGTTTTAATATTGTTAATGAGCAATTAACAAACAGGAAGTCGGCCATTTTGGATTGAATTTGGGAGGTCAGGTATATTTGACAGCTTCTAACTTGCACATACTTTGCCCGATTAGACTCAAACCTGAAACACCTAATGACCCCCCGGCCCTGAACACCTCTGACCAATATGATGCCAGTTACCTCTATAGCGCCCCCTATAGACTGAAAGAAGAAATTAACCAAATTTGGCACAAACATATTTGTCATGGTTTGGGGGCGGGGCCTTTTAATTGCTCGTTAACAATATAAAAACCCATAGAAATCACACAATGTCTGATAAAGGTGCCCGTTGGTGCCATAGCAGTTGTGGGAGACGTATGGGGGCGGATATACACCTTGCTGTCGGGTAATGTTCGGGAATAAGGAGCAAGGAGTTTAGTCCCAGGTTTAGTTCTTGTTTATACCTCGTTTAGTCCAAGTTTCAATTTGGTAATGTTTATTATTTGAGCCTATGAGGAGGAAGAAGCGTCTGGTTTAGTCCTGGTTTAGTAAAATTGTTTGCTATTGTATTGTGTAATAAGCCGTAAAAATAACAGTTAGCTTTCTCTCCTGTTTCTTGCTCTGGAGATGGTGGTGATGTGGGAGTGTGTAGGTGGCAGGGCTGCAGCTGCATCATGTTCAAATTTTATTTTGGTGACATCCACAGTAAAAGAACTCGCTTTGGTCAGTTTTCCCCCAATTTACCAGAAACTAGTTTGTCAGTTGGAGCCATGTAGGACGTGAATTGGCTTCATGAAGGGATTTTTCCGGGTTTAGACCTGGTACATGTCTGGTTTAGTCCTGGTTTAGTCCTGGTTTAGACCTTATTCAGTTCCAGTTTACATTTCTAATTACATGTTTTTACTTGACTATAATTTTGTGGTAAGTGAATGGTATACATTGTGTGTATTGTAGGTGAGAGGTCAGCAGTGTTGTCTATTGTGGCCATTGTCTGTGTGTCAGAAGTAGCCCACATTTGTCTAGACTGCTCCAAGACTAAACAAAATAATGATGGCATCCCGAACACAAAAAATATAACAATATGACAATAAACTAACTAAACTGGGAAAGTCATTGAATCTACAGTGCATTCATGTAGCTCTGCTCTTCACTGCCATTTTTACTGTAATAATGCCAGTGTTCGTATTGATAAAAAGGGTATATATCAAAATTATATTCTTGGCTTAATAAAATTGTGATGTTGTTGTTCACCCCTAACCCCTACTTCTACTTTATGACCTTATGATAGTAGATAGTGCACATACAAATAAGATATTTGTGTCACAAATAAAAGACCATCTCTAGGATTGTCCCTGTTTTTAAACCCTAACAGACCTGCCTTTTTCCACAGTGGGAGGTGTTAGCCCATTGTTGCTTGTTTGTGGCTGAAGTCTGATGATCCGCCCCTGTGTGCCCCAGCTGTTGGCCTACCTTCCTCCCACAGCTGCACTGTGTATATCATCAAGAGCTGTTAGCCGCCAGCGGATTAGCATGACCCAGGCCCAGCACAGGGGGGCAAGCTTATCCCCCAGTGCTTCCCCAGATTTAGGCTCACAACAGTGGGTCAGTTCACATCTGTATGCAGACTTCCTGGGGCTATATGTGGTGTTCAAGACGCCTCCTTTAGCACTCAGTTTAATCTCTAATGTAGCATTGGAGTGTTATTAAGTAGAAAACATTCATGCTAAATTACTCGGACCCATAGCATTGGCTTTCTGTATTGTTGCAAATAGTTGGAGTTTCACACATATAGCTGCAGATGCTCACAAAATAACGTTAATATATCAATATGAGAGCTTTATAGTATGGCGTAATAAAGCAAACACATTTTTACTTTAACATTAATGGGCTTTCTTCCTCAAGGGCAACAGTTATATACAGCATCTAAACCTTCACAGTAAGCTAGTTTTCATTGTGTTAGCATGCTAAGGCCAGCTAGCATGTTCATATTAAGTGTTTTTTTATCTATTACAAAAATAAGGATACCAACCCAATGTATATAGATTAACTTGACTACAATATTATTGAAACTGTAATCATTTTAAAACAATGTAGTGTAAACGGACAAGCTGTCAGTAGAAAAATGGAGACGGGACACAAAATGTTCCATATATCCATATTGTTGAGGAAAAAAAATAATGTTTGAACAGGACTGTACATAGCACTGGGTTTTGTCATGTTAAAGCCAAGGATCATAAAACCTAAAAAAAAAACTCCAAACAATCAACATAAAAGGTACTGTGGGGTTGTATATATTTTTTTTACAATACATAACATTTTTGGGAAATAATGTGCCAGTAGCTTGGCAATCCACCCTACTGCTTTTGTAGGCTAAATAAGACATATTTGAGTTCAAGGTAATTGGTCTGGATCTGGATGGCCATAATGTGTTTTTAAGGCAGTTCATATTCTTGTTTACCTCTGGGTTAAACATGGTTAACATTGTTGTTTTAGACCTGGTTAAGACCTGGTACGTTGGATCTGTATTACTCCTGGATTTGTAATGGTTTAAATCTTCCTAACTCACACAATGGCAGTGTTAATATATGGAATAAAAAAAAAATGATTGATGTAATAAAAAGTAGCTGATAAACCATATATACATTGATAAACATTGATCAATTCTGGTGTTCTTCTGAATAGTACAAGATTATCTTCAGCATGATTTAATGATTAATTCACTTCAAGTTATAGCTACATTGAGCATAGTTATCTTATATTGCACATGTTTTCTATGGTCAGACTCTTGAGTGCCCAGGCGGCAGTTGTATGAAGTGTGAACTATGAGGACATTGTTATCTCTCGGCTGGTGGGCTGGACGCTCCATGTGACAGTGCAGCACACTCACATGACATCCTGTCATCAGCCCAGAGATGGCCCCAGGTAATGAGGCCTATTCAGACTACAACAACAACTGCCACTGCTTTTATCCATTCACTACAGCAGCATGGTTTACTCTTCACTATACACTTAGACCATAGAGAGTATGCATGGGGGCGGTTATCAAGTGTGCTACTAGACAACAAGACCGCAAAGCCAGCTCAACTAAACCAGGACTAAACCAGGATTAAACCAGGATTAAACCAGGACTAAACCAGGACTAAGCCAGGACTAAACCAGGACTAAGCCAGGACTAAACCAGGATTAAACCAGGACTAAACCAGGACTAAATCTGGTCTTTTGTCAAGCATGCTACTATAGAATAAAGAATAAGGACTAAACCAGGACTAAACCAGGACTAAACCATGACTAAACCATGACTAAACCATGACTAAACCAAGGCTAAACCAGGACTAAACCAGGACTAAACCAGGACTAAACCAGGACTAAACCAGGACTAAACCAGGACTAAACCAGGACTAAAAAACTCAACATCTTACTATAAATGTCCCTGGTCTTTGTTAAAACCTACAAAAAGATTATAATGCTGAAATAATAGAAAGGTCCTGCCTATTAGGTTATGTTCAGCCACGCTTCAATAGGAGGACTTTGAAAAGTCAACATTTCCTGGTCCAGCCCATGTGATGTGGTGTGCGAAGTATGCTCAAAGGAATGCCTATGTGCCGAGGGGTTTCCCTTGTAGTGCTGCTGCTGCTTTACAGCCCATGATGCAAAGTAGCATCTGCAGCATGAGGCACCAACAATGGATTTTATACAAGGGGCAGTAACCTGAGCCGGATCAACCATCATTTTTTTAATTACTGGTTGTGACACTCTTTATATTTTGGAAGCACAGAAGCTGAATGAGCAGTATAACTATAACCAAGCGTTATTGTTATACTGCTCATGTGTACTGCCTGTAAGTAGGTAGAGAACATTAGCTAAATTTTAATCTGATTTCAACATAACGGCTACACACGCTAAAGTCACTGGAGACTTACTTTGGTTGGATTTGTACAGTACATCGATGGAAAAAAATATTGTTCATTATTATCCCATAAGCTGGCTTAAAAGGAGCTATAAATTGTACGTTTTGAGTTTTCTTCCCATTTATTTATGCAGCAAACAACTGAAAACAGTAATTGCATGATTGATATGATATTGGTGGGACCTAAACTTGGAGCCACTGTGGCTATATCAATCTTTGCTGTTAATGGAATAAGCAAGATGAATGGATGAATTTGAGATAAAAAAAATAGTGGTACGCATGCATTTTGATCAGCCTAGCTTAAGTTTATCTTTTGAGTCGAGTAATCTCCTCATTCATTTGTCATTGTATACAAAACAATCATATCTTATCTCTTTCATTCTCGTTCTGTGATTGTATCGATGCATGTGTTCTCAAGGACGGTGGGCCTCACCAGGAGACGGCTCTGTCCTGTGAAGTCTGGCTGTCGTCTGGTCCCAGCCCGAGGGGTAAACAGTCATTCTCTCTCTGTGACTTTGATGGCATTTGGCCCCATGTCTAAATACAGTTGTCTGTCTATGTGCCAGGCCAAACAATTGCTACAGATTTTTGATGTACAATTTAATTGCTACCTTTTACCAGGACAGGGGTCACACATAGAAAAAAAAGCATTGACTATAGGGTTACACATATAGATAGTTACAATATAGAATAGCTACATCAACCATACCATCTTACATTGCAATATTTTTGTGGTTTATAGATTTTTTAAAATAACTATAATAAGAATTTGTCATTATTCACACTGTAATGCCATACATAATTATCCAGTCAGAGCTGAAAATAAAACATTTTTGGATTGACCACTGCTTGTAAATGTATGCAGTTGCATTCAGAGCATTTTTTAACCTTTACCAAATAGGGCTTTCAAGTGTTGCTAGTCAGATTATTTTTATAACAATATTCAAAATCAGTGGCATGTTTACCAGCTATTGTGCAGCCCTAACTGACAGTTCCTCCTTGTGAGAGCGAGTTGTTTATCTTGTCTTCAGATGCAATTTAAGATGTGTGAAAAGTGTTGCATCACCAGTTTTTTGGAGTCTGAAAGCCGTCGGCGTGGAAACAGATAGGACTTTAAGCTTTTGTTGGCTCTGAACGCACAGGCCTCTTTGTGTTCTCGTATGTATGTCCAGTTGCTCATATGTCGTCCAGTCCATTTGGTCGGTGGGTGGGAGTACACACACCTGTGGTTTTTTGGAATAGCTGCTCTCTCACCCCAGTGGAGTCCCATAAAAAGTGTGAAATTCGAGAGCGCTCTGCAGAAAAACTTCAAGGAATGCTGTAAAGGGCCCAGTGCGGAGTATTGGCAAATGGATCCGGACCGTGGCTGTATTATGCACTATGGAGGTCACAAAGTCTGGACCTCAGTGTTTTTCTGTTTACTGCATACGTAAACAATAGGGGCTGCTAGCCAGTCTGAAGCAAGGTTAAATCATGACTAAACCAGGTCTAAACCAGGTCTAAACCAATATAAACCAGTCAAAACTGGGACTAAACTACAGCCAAAACCAAGATCTCTACAAGACTAAACTAGGACAGAGCAGAGTCTCAAGGCCTAAACTAGTATTAAACAGGACTAAATCAGGCCTATACTACAACTACTCTGGATCTAACTCGAACATTATACAATTTCCTTGCACTTATAATAAATGTTGAAGTAAAATTAATTTCCCCGATTCATAGAAAACATCATTTTTGACTTTACTATATCTCATGTTGGACTTGTTCAGGACTTGCTCAAGAACCAGAACCACTCAAACAAAGCAGCAGTAATGTGCATCCTATCTGAGAACTGTTTGGCTGCGTGCCCTGTAGTGATTTGTGTGGGAGGCTGGATGTAGGAAGCAGAGCTGGCAGGTTTATCATCTGATCAATAACAAGTAAAGTTTATTTTAGTTTTACTTACACCTCATAAAGCTCCTCATGTCAAGTTTTGGTCTTTTGCCAAATTAGCCTGTGTAGTATTGTCTAATAAATGATTCATTTGTATTATAACTTTATCTTTAGCAAGTTATGACAATGGTTTGAAAGTATTGGAATAGTTTGCACTATATTTTACTATTGTAACATGTATAACAGCCTTGTATACACAATTGGTGTATTAGCCAGGCAATCATGTAGCTATTATCTGGGTTATATCCAACTCAGGCCCAAAGTATAGTTAGGATAGCTTCTAGCCTCCACCAGAAATTTATCACTAGTAGATGAATGTTGAAAGCATTAAGCAGTTACTATATATTGTGTTGCTCACTCTTTTTGTTACATGGTTGGGGTTAGTCAAATCAAAATGGGAATGGGTCCAGTGATGTTTTACAATCTTGACAAATTTGAACTGGCTGGTCATTGAGATATGGGGTCATACATAATGTAAAATGAATAGCTTGAGCAAAAGATGGTGAATGAATGCAAACAGTTTGTATCAAAACTAGAAATGCTATTATGTATACAACATTGCCTGGCATTGTTATTTGAGGTCATTTGAGGTTAATGTAATGTCTATGTAACGCATTAAGTAGTGATCTTAACATTTCAGGTATGCAAATCTCTTGTTTATTTCTCACTGGACAGTTGAGTAATGCATATATATCATATTTGGTCATCAACACCATTGCCCCTTTGAGCACTGTTATTACTAGCACCTCTGTACAATTCAACAGCTTCTACATAAACAATGACTGTAGATAATCATAACGCTATGAAAGGTATGCACAGAGTCTGATGTGTGCAGATTCAGATGAGCGTTGTGTGGGCGTCAGGGTGAAAACATTGAAACAAAGTGGTGGGCTGAGTGAGTGAGAGGGAGAAGTGCAGGGGGAAGCCACCAAACGATGTGAGAATGTATCGCTGGTGCACGGTTTGGCTCACGGCCCACCAAATGCATGAGCCGCAATCACTGAGGTCTGCATTTGTTTAAAGACTAAACTAAAACTAACTAAAGCTAAACTAAGTTAACATAAAAAATAAACCAGGACTAAAGACTATACCAGGTCTAAATGAGAACTAAAGTCTAAACCAGAATTTAATCAGTTCTAAACCACAACTAAACAATGACCAAACAATCCTGGTCTAATCATGAACTAAACACAAGATTTAGGTCTGAATCAGCACCAAGTAAGGACTAAACCAAGCTTAAACCAGGACTAAACCAGGTCCAAACAAAACCTAATCCCTCAGCCAGCGGGCAGTTATACAGAGATTTAGCATCTTTCTTTTTGTAACTAGTATTTATAATACTTGTATGTCCCTGCAGCTCACCCCTAAACTCTGCCGCATCCAGGAAGTAGCTTTTTATCTTCTACAAATGCACATGAAACACAAGCTCAGCAGGTCTAAAAGGTCGAAGCAGGACACAGGAACACAGCTCTACATAATGCAGTAATCTCCGACAGATATTGACTTTTCTGTTTTCTAAGTTATTAGTGGACTAATATTTCCCCAATGGTCCTTGAAGCTCATTAGAGCATTTAAGCAGCATTAACCCAGAATCAGCGGAACTATTGTGATGTTGATTGTACTGTTAAATCGGGTCAGGTCAATCTATTTGCTGAAATTTTAGCAACCAACATCACCTTGGTTTGTTAATGCATGTATTAATTTGAATGAGGTTTTCTGTATTACAAATTGCAACTCTTAGCCATGTTAATTAATAATGGGAAACAGTATACTGTATATTTTGTAATAGGGCCATTCTCTTCATTCATTGAAATTCATTGATATATACATAAAATATGACATTCTTGCAGTAGGTCAATTGTCGATCACCGAGAGACATGCATGTACATGTGAACTGGTCAATCTTAACTGGCCCTGTTGAATGCATGCAAGTGTGAACGGTTGCCTGTCAGCCCTGCGACTAACTGCTCATTATTCAGTATGCACCCCGCCTCAGACCCATAGTTACTGGAACATTCTCTAGTTATTACAAGGACGTGAATGAATGCATTTTTGGATTAAGTCCAAGCATTGTTTAAACAGCTGCAGTTATAGTAGTGCATTACATTGAACGTTAGCTGAAACTCTAATCTAGTTTTCTGTTCTCCAAAACGTCCTAATGCCACGACTGAAACTCAAGCTCAGCAAAACAGTGGCTTTGAACTTGAGCTTCAGTCAAAACGGTCAAAATCACAGGTTATTGCACTGCATTGTCATTTACTCTTACGCAGTGTCTCGTTTTAGTTTGTGAGTGACTCGAGTAGGCGGGGGGAGGTGGTGTTTGGAGTTTTTAAATGCCACAGAATCTTTGTCAAAATGCAACATAAGGACTAAATGTTCTCTGTTGTGCTGCTATAGCCCCTGTCATGTCATGGAACAAACTGCACTGATTTTCACACTCAAACCTGGGAGCACATTTAGACATATTCTAAAGGCACAATTCAAACAGATCTGGTAGTCAGTACTGCGCTTACACTGGCAATTATGTTTGATCCATTAACATAGAAATAACATACTGCCATTGTGTCATTTGGCAATACACGTTACCCACCATCCCTGAATTCCTGAATGTCAGTGTGATTGTGGTATTTGGTAGTGGCTAAAGAGAATGTAGGTTCATTATGGTTGCCACATCTCCGTCAATCTGCCCCTGGGCGGAGTGAATGAATAATGATCTCAACTTTTAAGCTCTTTGGGTGTCTCGAAAAAAGCACAATGTAAATGAAGTCTAATTATTATTATTGTTAGTTTTAAATTAGTTGGCCAATTGGATATTGACAAATCCAAATGTGTGTTTGTTTTTTTTTTTTTGTATTTTCATGTATAATCAAGGCAACTTCACTTTGCAGGGGTACCATTCCCCTCATTTCCCCTTCATTGTGTGGTCATGTGGTTATCAGATACACCTCCCCTAGGCTCTAACCAAAACCACTGGCAGCTGATCACTCCCCTCCCCGCTGCATGTGTGAAGTAGACCATCTCGGCTCAGCCACTCTTAGGATCGTTACATCCTCTCACAGGGCTCCGGGCCCAAAGAAAGGGATGTGCATTTGTTTCCTGCCAATGAAAACGGCCTCCCCGCCCTTCCTGCTTTAGTCATGCCACATAGACAGACGCACAGACAGACAGACCTTTATATTTCTTCATTGGGACCCAATCTGAAACCGCGAAATGAAGATGTATGCTGTACGGCAAAAGCGCATTAGTCATTTTACTACTAATGGTCTGTTTTAGATGAGGTTTTATATTGTTTATTTCACATTCATATAATAAGGAAGAAATATGGGAAGAGTAAAATAGGTTAGATTTTAACCAAAACAACAAACCAAAAGTTGCAATATAAAGTTGTGTAAGAAAATCAATTTATTGTCAATGTCAATCTACGACAAAAACCACTGCATATGTAAAATTTGTATACTTATAATAGTTTGCGGCAGTGGCGCAGTGGTGAGTGCATACTGTCGTTGTGTCCCTGGGCAAGACACTTAACCCACATTTCCTATGAATGAATGTGGTTGTGTGATTGGTGTTTGGTGGTGGTCGGTGGGGCCGTAGGCGCAAACTGGCAGCCGTTAGTGTGCCCCAGGGCAGCTGTGGCTACATAGTAGCTTACCACCATCAGGTGTGACTGTAGAGTGAATGAATAGTACAAAAATATGTAAAGCGCTTTGGGTATCTTGAAAAGCGCTATATAATTGGAAGTTATAAATAAATAAATAATAATAATAAAACATATATTGGTGTTCAGCATATTGCCTATACCATAGTAAGCATAAAGTAATTTAGTTCTGTGGTATGTTATTCATGTTTTGGCCACTACAGATGGTTTTGAGCTCTAACTCCGGGGAAGTCCTTTGATACTTGTGCCCTTTCCTGTTTTCTTTCTCGAGGAAGCCATTAGCATATTGGCTATTCTGGTAACATGACTGCTGCCTGGCTCGTAGATACGTGGTGAAGAGTATAAAATGCTGCTTCCTGCTGCGTCTTTGGTGAAAAATGTTGAGCCAAGGCGAGAGAGGGCCAGCTCACATCTCTCTGGTAACCGCACAGAAGTCACCAGGGCCGTGCCAAATACCAGGCTGGAAGAGACAAGAGTGAGTCTCGATGGATGGAAAGGATGAGTTGAATTTCTCACTGGATTATAAGGGGCTGCACGGCACGAGAGGAAGATTCTAAATGCAATGACGGTTTTGAATAATGTGATAATGGCCAGCAATATTCAAATGTGACACAGAAAACATAGACTGATATATTATGTTACAAGCATTTTCATTAAGGGTATTGGTGCTAATCCTGAATATTGTGCTGACCTAACCTACACTATAGCATTAGCTGCATGAGCAATTTTATGATCTGGCAGACCACAACAAAATAACATAAACATGGGATGAAATAACTGACGACCTGTATGTGTTAGTTTTAGATAGTAGTACGGATTTGATTTTAAGGTGGAAATAGGCCGTTTTTTCTAGCCACAGCTGCCATAGGACAGACTGATGTTGGCATTATGAAGTGGACAGGGATCAAAATGGTGGTACTAATTACTAATTGAACAGCACAACTCTATAAAATACCTAACTTTTTTACTTATACACTGGTTTTAACTGCCTCATCAACTTGATTGTGCGTCAGCAATATTTGTAACTGGCATACAACCTCACTCCAAAAACCCCCTCCGGCAGTACTTTCAAAGAGACACATAATGAAAGAGACACAGGGTCTTAGATCTTAGAGAGACTCCACCACCAGTTTGTTGTTCTGTGGGCCCTCAGCTGTCAGCGTGCAGCAGTTGGTGTCATTAGACGAAGTGGTGCTGAGCGGGACAGGACAAGGACATGCCTGGCTGCTTCCTGCTTCCTGTTATAGGGACGGCTGAAGGGGAAGCAGCGGTGAGGACTGCGGAGGAGGATAAGGCCCGAGCAGGAAGACGTATCCAGTCAGTCATGCCCCAATGTGTCCCCCAGAGTCTGTGAGGGTCAACCAGGGGAAACCAGGAAGTCAGTCATTGGTCTATACTGTGGTATTTTAAGTAGTTTAAAATGGACAGTATATGGACAGTTTTGCATTTTCCACAATTTTTGGCATTTTTAGTATGTTGTTTCTTCATTCATTCCACTTATTCCCATCGAGGGTTGCAGCCTAACTCAAGTCCAGCAATTACAGGCAGCATACACCCCGACAATGACCAGTGGTTCGTGCATGGTGTGATCAAATAAACCTAAAGACTTGTTAAGGGCCAAAAGTGGGATCTTGTAAAGTGGGTCCAGCGCCACCATTTTTACTCTGATACATTTTAATGGAGAGAATAGTGAACGTAGTATAGAGAATTTGGTCGTAGCATTTTTGACACTGGTCCTTCCAATACCTCTGTGTATGAACTTGGCACTTTGTTTATGCTCCTGAGATGATTCTTGACCTGATCTGTCAAAGTGATGCACATTTTACAAGTATTTTGACGTAACATGACGTGGATTTTCTCAGTACCTTCCTTGAGTATTCTGTATTTCCTACTTTTACTGCTATTTCTCAGCTGCATCAAATCAATTGGCCATGTCCAGATCTGGCTGCAGAGGGCGGGGGGACGCAGATGTTTTGGCATTATTGTCACTTTTGCTAATCCCTTTGGGTCGAGTGCAAGCTGCTATTGGCTAGAGTCAGATAGAAACATTGCTTTCACTTCATTCAATGGCTTTTTTTGAACAGTTCAGATTCTTGCCTGTTGCCAGGGGCTCGCAAACACAGCACGCCAAGACACACTCATTTCATTGATTTTTTTTTTTCCTTCAGCAAAAAGAAAACTACTTAAGAATCGGCCCTCCAGTTGCATCAGTCAGAAGACATATTTCACGTTGGAGCAAGGTTTTTGATCTAGGGCTTGCGTTTAGTGGATTATTAGTGACCCTTGGTTGAGGCTGCCAGCTGCGCACAACAACGCTCACTGCTTTTACATTTTTTTTTACTTAAGTTAGAGTTAAAATGATCTAATTATAATTCCCATATTTTACAGAAAGCCAATTGATATTAACATTGATTGAAGACTATCTGTCAGACTATCATGTACTTTTGGGACATTTCTAACAATGATTCTCAGAAAATAAACAGCATGCAGTAAATCAGTCCTTGAAGTGGTTAAGGTTCAATGTAGAAAATATTTAAAAAAATAAGACAGTTCCATAGTGGACTGTGAAACTACAACATCATTTATATGAACTCACAATGTGATAAGCAGCAGCCTGGCTAATACATGCATAAGGGATTAAAAGAGCTCATGGTTCAAGAGCAGCTTAGACCAATTCATGTTTGAAGTGAAGTGGGTCTGGAAACCTCTCTCCTGCAGCCCTGTCTCCTAAATGAATTGAGGCCTTGTGCACGCTGATGTTTGTCTGGATGGTATTTCTTTTTAAGGATAAAGTCAATGAGCTGTCAGCTGCTTCCTCTGCGGGACTTCCCTTTTGTTTAGGTTTCTTGGAAAAGCTCTCACTTCTGCGTTTTTGTCACTGTTTGGGTCACTCTTTCCATGGCAGTTAAAAGTGGCATGGTTGCAGATAAGGATGTCATTTTTTAGAAAGACGTATGTAGTGTACGAGTGTTGAATGAAACGGGCAATGTAAAAATGTGAGGTCGGCTCAAGTCGGACTTAATTAGCGTGCTGTTTGTGTGGCACTAACCATGCTGGTGTCGTCGTGATCAATTTGGCCTGATCTTTTTACTGTTAGTTACATCTGCTGAATGATTTACAATTCTTCACCTAATGTTTCCTTGTCTTTGTTTGATTTTGTTGCTTGTGGAAGGGCCTGTTCTCAGAAATGTTATCCTGACATTAGCATAGCGTTAACCTACAAAATGGGAGACAAATTCTTGAACAAAATACTTAAGTCAGACTTTGACCCATAGCTTTTTGAAGTCCTCCTCTTGTTTGAATATGAACAACGATATGGTATCATTTAGAAAATTGCTGTGATGTGGTTTTGGGAGTTACAAGGTGTGTTTGATGCACGGTAGTTGTTATTTTCTCCGCACGATGACTTGATCTTGTGAGCGACAATAATGGATTTCCCCTGGGTAAAGCTTGAGGTCAGAGGTCAATGAGGTCAAAGTTCAGGGTAGTGTCAGTTGAGTCTATTGATCTGTCCATAACTGTCCATATCTTAATATATAGTCAGTATATAAAAGTGGTTTCTACAGATGTCATGGTTTTGCCATTAAAAAGCAAGAACTAATGAAGTTGTAGGAGTCTGCATGTCCTTCCAGCGTTACGGTGGGTTCTCTCTGGCTTCCTCCCACTGTTCAAAGACATGCATTTATTGAATGCGCCACAGGGCCATAGTTGCTGGAATAAATGAATAAATAAATAAATGACTTGTTGCTCCCGATGATGAAGTGAGGCCAATAATATTCTGTAACAGCGGGTCAGTGGTTTCATTTTTATTTTTAGATTTCTGCATGTTTCCTTAAAATAACAAAAGTCTGTCATAAAATGAAGCACACAAGCATTGCTCTAGCCACTAACATGATTTATGAGACATCTGGGTCAAGGACTATATTGTGAGTACTTTGTCTGCATTAACACAATTGAGCTTTGGATATATTGATAAATATTGGTTTGTCTAAGCAATATATATATATATATATATATATATATATATTTAAAAATGTTTTGCTTTGTCCTCAATTTGACATATTTGACATTTTGTTTTGATGGATTCTGTTTCTGTGTCCCTTAGGCCTTGGACCAGGACCGTACCTCCCTCCAGAAGGTGAAGAAATCAGTCAAGGCTATCTACAATTCAGGACAAGGTGAGAGCCTGCTGCTAAATTTATCATCTTCCATATGTGCTTCTGCATAGTAATCACAGTAAGACTGAACAGGATATTGCAGAATTGTTATCACAAAATAAGTAAAATATTTTGTTCTGTGATTTAGTCCTGGTTTAGCCGTCATTTAACCTGTTTTAGTCCTGGTTCAGACCTGTTTTATTCCTGGTTCAGACGTGTTTTATTACTGTTTCAGACCTTTTTTACTCCTGGTTCAGACATGTTTTAGACCTGGTTCAGA
>JAVQKC010175739.1:0-14985 GCA_036025475.1 Philypnodon macrostomus
ATATATATATATATATATATATACTCTTTAAAGAAACCTCTTTGATTAAACATTAAATTTGCATCAAAACAAGTTTATGAAAGGTGTACATATGTTGAATGTTTAGATTCTATGCCAGAGAAAGACAAACCATCAAACATAGGCTTACACAGTTTTTTATGATTGATTCATACTTTATACTACTCATAGAAATTAAAAAATATTACAATAATGTTTGACTTACAATTCCAGCACAGTCAGTAAAGGGTCAGGCTGTGAGAGCTCCTGAAGTTGATTAGCCTGATCTCTGCTCAGCCGAATGATATCACACAGCGTTTGTGATGCATTGGACTGCCTCTGTAGGAGCAAATACATATTGTCAAGTTATTGTTATAAATTTAAGTATATAGTATATAGATCTTATTCTACCTCCTCATCTCTCTCAGGGTGAATGAGCTCTATGAGTCTTTGGGCCAACTTCTCATCATTTAACCACTGTTGGAAAAAACAACAACAAATGAACTATTATATGGGAGTACAAAGTTTAATGTTGGGGTTAAATTGCTGATTACAGTTAATGTCTCTAGTCGCAGAGGTGGCGGCTCCACACAGCTGATAAGTCTGAGGAGAACATCCATCATGGCTGATGTGTCTATATGCTTCAGGACCAAGGAGAGAAAACCATCCTTCCGTCTCAAAAAGTGAATCACCTAAAAACAGAGAGAAAAGTGTTTTTATATTGTTTTAACATTCGATTTACCCATGTTTGGAACCAGCACAACACCTTCAGCTTGTTGGAGTCACTGTACCTGTTCAGTCTTTCGTGCAATAAGATTCCCAATAGTCTTGCTAAAGAAAGATGCCAGGAGGGGGTTAAGAGGAGGCGGCTGGTCCAAGAAGGAGTACAGTGTCTCCAGCAGAGGCTCCTCATTACCCAGTTTATCATTGATCACTCCCACGTCAGCTGTCAGCAACTCACATGCTATATTTGGATACCTGGAATATAATATAATACATAAATAAATATGGCCTGCACTGAGACCACCTATGGTTTTATTGTAACTAAATAATTTAAATCAGCATTAACAGATAGCACATACTTGAAGCGCTTTGTTTCCTCTCCACCAGCAGGGGGCTCTGTAGTAATCATTCGAACCAGCTCCTGCATGGACTGGTCCTTACATAAAAACAGGAGAAGCCTGCAGTGTCAAAGAAACAGTGAATGTTAATATAGGCATTGTAATTGCAATGTAAAATATATATATAGTATATATATAACATATATATAATGTATTTTTTGGAGGTGCAATAACATTCTGGTGTTTTTCATCTTGTGTCTTGGGTGTTAGGGCACAAGAAACCATGGCTATTAGTATTGTGTAGGTAGAAGAATAGATGCTGTAAGGGCCACAGGTACTAAAGACTGAAGACTACACCCTAGACCAGGGGGTTCCCAAACTTTTCGGATCGGGCCCCCCAAAATTATGAAGAGAGCGTGCATAATTTCTGTATTCTAAACAATAGTTGATTACATTTATGGCATTTCAAAAATATAAGAAATCATTCATCAACCCCCACTTTGGGACCCCTGCCCTAGACAGCAGCCAATTAGCATCAGAGCTGACACAGAGACAGATTTACTGGGGGCAATTAAGGTTCACTAATTGTCATAATACTGTGGGAGGAGGCCAGAACACCTACAGTGAATCCACTGAGGGGTAATGCAGACCACATCCAGAGAGATTTGTGTCGACTGACCCAAGAATCCTTGACATAGGCTGCCCATATACATCAGTAGACTATACACAACACACAACCAGAGTTAAACTCCCCACCTCCTGTTCTGAGCCTTGCACTCCTGCAGCACATCCTCCTCATCCAGGAGCTCAGAGAGGGTCACATCCTCCTTGTCCAGCAGAGCCTCCAGGTGGGATGAGGTGTGCAAGTCAAACTTCCAAAACATGGCTGCTGTTACTGGCAGGAACACTTAGCTGTGAAACATAAAAGGCAGAGAATGGCAGTATGACATGAGAGACTAGTGGAAATTATAGTCCATAGAGTTCGAGATAATGAGGCTAAATCAAGATAAAACAAAACCGTATCTAAACCAGGACTAAACCAGGATTAAACAGGGACTAGAATGGGTCCTGACTTGATAAAGTTAAGTTTCCATCAGCTTGGGTAGAGATATATTGAGTTAGAATTTAGCCCCATCCTGAGTGAGCCTTGGATAAAAACATATGCTGATACCTGATTGCTCCAGTGTGCTGACACCCACTAGGCTATTTGTTGTAAATTAGCGATACAGTAGAAGGCAGAGCATGTTCAGGAGCAGCATGTTTATGAAAATACTGGACTATCCCTTTAATACAGGCCTCTCTTGCATCCGTGTAGTGTCAGAGGCTAACTGTGCTAATAGCTTTCAAGTAATATCGGTAATAACAGCGTCATTATAAGAGAGGCGTCATTACGAGGTTATGCGTTCATCTAGTTGGACCAGCGGTGTATCGTGGGCTTAGTCCATCACTGCGAACCACTTCCACCGCCTTTGCCATGGCTTATGACGCTGCCTAATACTTACTTTTACATGCAGGGGTTCGCTATCCAACCTTCCCAGTGCACTAAAGCCACGAGCTAGACAAAAATGTGCCCAAAAGCAGGCGACTCGTAAGAATGTAAACAAGTGTTAGCTACAGCATAGTAGTAATCTGAGCTGCGAGGTATTGGAAAAAGAACGATGTCCTTAGCGGTACCCCCTCCATCCATTTGACAGACTACCTTTGACTTTAGCACTACGCGTCTAGAAAACATTATATTTGCCGGACTAGACAGTTGCCATAGCTCACCTAATGTCCATTCTTTCTCGCTCTGGTCAGCAGTAATGTGGAGGAAAACTCACCGACTTTGGCAGTAAACGCTAGGTCACCGGGAGGCCCATAGCTGCCCGTTCATGCACAGACGGTTCCAGAGAGTTTGGGGACCCTGGTGAATTTTAACATGGGGGCCAAATTTAACTTTAGTAATATTTTCAAATAAATAAACAACAATAAATGAACAACAAAATGCATTTTATTAGACTGATTTATAGTTTGTATGCATTAAGAAATGTGTAAACCCCCTCTTTATTTTGGCCCAAGATTTCTAAGAGCATAGTGATATAGCTTTTGACTTGCTAGTAATGCCTGATGAATTACTGCATTGGTTCTCAAACTGTGGTGTGGATAGTACCACTGCGGTGGGAGAGCCCATAGGCTACCAGCAGAGGGCCAGGACTTGTTTTGACCTGGTTTAGACCTGGTTTAGTCCTGGTTTAGTCCTGGATTATACTTGATTAAAATTGAATTCAGTATTTAAATGTGGGTCTTAAGCAGTACTTGGTGGGACACTAATGTTTGCTGAAGTGGTAGGCCTACTTTGTGTGAATTACTTCATTACCATATTTAAATCACTGTATTAATATTAAATAAAATAGTAAGTAAATAAAATAACATCAAATAGCAAATAAATAAATGTGTTGTATTGAATTGCACTTAAATACATACTAAAATGCTGTTAGTGAGTAGGTGTTTGAGGCAGTGGAAAGCTTGTGAACAGCGCCCCTACCGGCGGAGGCAGTAACCGGTGAGTTCTGTATGAGCTGCTCTCAACTGAAGCTCCGCAGAGGCTTCCTTCTCTTTAGCCTGTTAGCATCATGGCGAACGTCGCGGACACCAGGCTGTACGATATCCTTGGAGTTTCACCCTCGGCGTCTGAAAATGAACTCAAAAAGGTACGTAGTTTTTCCACAACAATACTAAATATGCAAGGCTACAGGTAATATAATAAATACAGTGTCGTTGTGGACAGAGGCCTGTAATTTTCCACACTTAACGTGGGCTTTAGCTAACAACGCTAAAAGCATCTGACAGTGCGCTAGTCGTGCCACTCCGATATAACTTATCTGATACTCCTCCACGAACAATTGGACTGTGTCACTGACCGTCAACAGTCACATACTATGATCATTCGCTACTGCAGGAAATTGATAAAGAATACCTTAATTGGCAAAGATTTTAAACATTGAAACACCGGGAGTAGAGGCTAGCATACAGGGTCGCTAAGAGAAAACATACCAGTAACCTCCACTGACTGAAGTCAGGATCAGAGACCGATACAATATCTCTCATCTTTAGTTTATTGTTCCAATGTATTAAGTGTCTTTGTTAACAGACTTCCAGTAGACACGGGTCATTTTTGTGGAAGTGTGAGTTGGCATAAGCATCATGTTTGTAATGTCATTTTTATAAATCTCGTTTTTCTATGTATTTATTATTGTATTTATTATTTATTTAGTTTTTATGAGGTTATGGCATCTTTATGATGTACAGTAAATGTACAATGTGGTCATCTAGCCAAGCCAGAAAAATAATCACATCAAATAATGAAACAAAAGCCATTATACCATAAACAGTTATCAACCCTCTGGTTTATAAATGTTTGAATCAACACACTGTGTCCAGTTTTCCATTAATTTCTTTACCTTAGGTAAGAATTTATTAAATTAATAAATACGTTAATCATCATGGAGTCTGCAATATCAGATATAATAAAACATGTGTGACCAAATTAGAGATGTCAACCACAGTGACACTATACTGAGAGTGCCTGATGTTTTTGACAGGCAGCTCACCAGTCAAGCTGTTAGGACTCCAGTTAATGACAGAGCAGCTTGCAACGCTTTGGTTGTTAATGTAAAGTTTCTTTGTGTTTGTTTTTCTCCAGGCCTACCGCAAATTAGCCAAAGAGTACCATCCTGACAAGAACCCTGATGCAGGAGACAAGGTATCATCACGTAATTTTACAATTTCTAATCGGAAGCAAAGATTTACTTTTTTTTAATAAACTTAAAACTGTAAAGATTCATTGTTTTCTTCTTATGTTTAGTTCAAAGAGATCAGTTTTGCCTATGAAGTCCTGTCAAATCCAGAGAAGAAGGAGCTTTATGACCGTTATGGGGAACAGGGGCTCCGGGAGGGTGGGGGTCCTGGTCCGGGTATGGACGATATCTTCTCTCATATATTTGGGGGAGGGCTGTTCGGGTTCATGGACGGAGGACGGCGGCGTAATGGGGGAAGGAGACGAGGAGAGGACATGGTGCACCCTCTGAAGTAAGCGGTTGTAATGTTTGTTTGTTTGTCGCCTCAATGAACACATGCTTTGACTAACTTGTGTTGTAGAGTTTCTCTTGAAGACCTCTACAATGGAAAAACCACCAAACTACAGCTCAGTAAGAATGTGCTCTGTAGTGCGTGCAATGGGTGAGTTCTCTTTATTTATTTTTCTTACTTACAATATAATGTTAAAATGATATCTCTTCTTATGTTATGTTACCCTCTGCATGTATTCATTTTGCCTTTTTAGTCAGGGAGGCAAGGCTGGGGCAGTTCAGAAGTGTACAGCCTGCAGAGGACGGGGCATGAGGGTCATGATCAGACAATTGGCTCCTGGGATGGTCCAACAGATGCAGTCAGTGTGCACAGACTGTAATGGAGAAGGTAAAAATATCACCCATATTCATGTCAGCCTAAAGCAAACGATTCAACACATTGAATAAACACTTATGCTGTGGCTATATGTACAGGTGAGGTGATAAATGAGAAGGACCGCTGTAAAAAGTGTGAAGGTCACAAGGTGAGTAAGGAGACCAAGCTGCTGGAGGTGCATGTGGATAAAGGGATGAAACACGGACAGAAGATCACATTCTCCGGAGAGGCTGACCAAGCTCCTGGCGTCGAACCAGGAGACATCGTCTTAGTGCTGCAAGAGAAGGAACATGAGGTACCTTCAGATATACACAAGTATAAATCATGTAGGATCTGTGTATGGGTGACACTGTACAGTAGTTTCTTAGTTCAGTGTTACTGTGATATCAGCACTGACAGGTTAGTCCAGATTCTTACACTTTCACAAGACTTGTATCATGACAGATCCACTTATCTGCAATGAGCCATAGTCTGTTATTTATTCATCCTATAGTTTATAGTTTTTATTTGAGCTCATCTACAGATGTTTTATAAGTAAAATCCTTCTGTCCTAACCCAGGATTTTAAGCGTGAAGGAAGTGACCTTCACATGGTGCAGCGCATAGGCCTGGTCGAGGCTCTGTGTGGTTTCCAGATGACAATTGCACATCTAGATGGACGTCAGTTATTGGTCAAATATCCAACTGGCAAAGTTATAGAGCCAGGTAATGTCCACGTTTTACAGTGGTACACATTCATTGTGCTGTGTGCAGTACTTCATAGTAAAGTAGTCATATTACATTTTTTGCAGGTTCTATAAGAATGGTCAAAGGAGAAGGAATGCCCCAGTACAGAAACCCATTTGAGAAGGGAGACCTTTACATCAAGTTTGATGTCCAATTTCCTGAAAACAACTGGATTAGCCCTGAAAAACTTAATGTAAATTTGACTGTTTCAGGCATTTTTTTATCTGAAATTTATTTGTGGTTGTCCACTAGTATCTTATAATGCTAACTGTGATTTCAGGAATTGGAGTGCTTGCTCCCTGCCCGCTCGGAGACCCCTGTGATTGCAGCAGATGCAGAAGAAGTTGACCTGACAGACTTCGACAGGAGTCAAGGGTCTGGAGGCGGAGCCAGGAGGGAGGCCTATAACGATAGTTCAGATGAGGAGGGTGGCCATCATGGTCCAGGGGTGCAGTGTGCACACCAGTAATAGACTCATATTATAGAAACGCACACATAGAGCATATACATGAGCATATACAGAAACATTCATCAAACTCAGTGCTGACACTTGATGCACACACATGCACATCTCTCTCCTTTCATCAGCAGTGAAAGGGAGGTCTCCACCTTTCAGTTCCATGGTGCCCATATAATGTAGACATGCTGGACGATTGATTCTTTTGTGTTTATGGACAGTACTACTCATCAAAGCCACCACCTGAAGCAGGTTCCCTGGCTGAAATGACTTGGACCTCCCTGTTTTCATCCTAGGCTTTATCTTCACTGTGGGAAAGGACACCAGTCTATTGTAATAATTGCAGATAGTGGCTATTTTGTCAAAGGTGTAGTTTAGTCTATCTCACCAGTGCATGCTGCTTTTCAGAAGATCTTGCACATACAGGTTAAAGTTTGTAAAGTGGAGTCTTGATGGTGATCATTCAGTTCAGCTAGCTCCTATTATCAATGTGCCCAGCCTTTGTTTGAGCTGACCTGATAAGAAGACATGTTCTCCAAAACAAACGCAGGGCCTCTGTTCTAAAGCTCCCACATGTTTTAAGGTAATGTTATTAAACTGGGATTTCAGGTTGTGTCCAGTCTGCTCCAGGACACCTCTCAGTAGAGCACCAGTCAGCCTGCACAGTGTTTTCATAGTTTTAACTTTAAGCTTTTTGGTCTTTGATTGGTTTGAATGTTGATGTGTTTGAGACGCTGAACTTGAACTTTTATGTTGTATACTTCTCATGTGAGTTGAAGACACTCTTGTGTACTTTGTGTGATGCAGGAGCTCAGTTTGCTGCAGCCACTGTTGAATGTTTGTTTATCGTTAGCTATTTCTGCTTTGTGTTGGACTGCAGTGCGATTGTACATAATATACAGTCATGTAAAGAGATAGGAAGTGAATGTTTATTTGCTTCTATGTAGTCTTCACCCCACTGAGAGATCCCCTTCTCTCACCGGAGAAACCACACATCCCACTTTTGTCAATCCAATCACCATCGGACATGTTAATACTCCCATCGCCATAGACCTGTAAATACATCCCAGTCCAGAGGTGCATTCAACACTACAGCAGTGTCCTACCTATATTAACCCACGCAACTAGCATCAAATAAAAAAAAAGTGTAAAGTAAATGGAAGCTGTGTAGCCTGTTAACATGCACCTTTGTGACTCATCGTGTATGTAATTTAGTCCACATGGGTATGTGTACACACCTGAGGGGATCACTGATAAATTAATGTTAATGCTTATGTTTGTCAAAATGATTAAACTGTATAATAAACCATTCATGTGCTAATTTGTCTTATTTAATATCAACTGAAAAAACGAGACGCCAACTAGTGCATAGTTGCTTAGAGGCTAACCTTAAAATTCAACATTCAATACTTTATTGCCAAATGAACACATCGTTAGGGATTTGTTTGGTGAGGTTAATGTAATTACAAAGACATTCATCATGCTCACATTCTATAGGCAATGACAAAAACCCTGGTTTAAAGAGCATGTTAATGCTCCTCAGTCATGTGAAAAGGCAGAGGGATAAACAAACAGATTGGGACTGGTCAGTTAGAATCTTGAGTCCCTTTCTCTTTAGTCTGTGATTTGTGAAAGAGATGTTACTTCACATCCTATGATTGTAATTCCAAAATTAATTATGTTCCAATGGGGTGATAGAGTCCTTCAACAACTACAACAACTGCAACTACCTTTTAGTGACAAAGTCCTGGTTTTTTAATTAGAATTTTTGAAATAGGGTAGGTTCCCTACATTACATAATAATTGGAGAAGCTCAGGTTTTTAGTACTGTCCCAAAGTATATTTGCATTCTTAACATCTATCAATAAGTGTCTGACAGAAGCGACAGTCTAGCCATTGAAGTAAGAAGCAAATCTAGAAATGAGGTTGGTGACATCTCAGTCGATATCTTCTTCAATCCTGGTGTTGTGCAGTCCTATGGGGCCCAGGAGTTCCTTAAAACCTGCTGTGTTCCTGGGAGCAAAACAAAATAAAGCATTGATATGTGTACTGTTTTCATTGCATAATGATATTAATGTATTGGTCTTACTTGTCCCGTTTAGTCTGCAGTATACAGGAGCGCTCTCTTCTAAGCTGCTCCAGTCTCTCTTTGACCACTGCCTTCTGCTGATGGATGTCTTCCTAAAACATCAAAAATATACTCAACATTCATTCATTTTTTTGCATGCTACTGATTTCTGTTAGGGGTTGATGGTGGCTGGTGAGTAAATCGCAAGGCTGATAAAGAGACATACAAAGGCATACAACCATTCACTTATTAGTACTTGCAAGTCTTGGTGGGGGGGGAAATGAAATGTTGTGAGAGAATACATTGCACCACATGCAGACCCCTCCAAAGGCTCAAAGTTGCTGTTATAGCGACCCACAATACCTATGAATAAGTGGAAGACAAAGGGAGGAAGCCAGAGATGACTCACAGTAACACAAGGAGGACATGCAGAATCCCCAAAGAGTTTGGGTTAGCCACCCCAAATATCAAACAATGGCTGCATGATATGAGAAAAAAACATTTCATATTCAATAACTATGTTCAATATTGTGAATCTGCGATATCAGTATTCTGATGCAATTTTAATGTTTTATTTGGTAGTTAAAGCTGCTTCAAAATATAAGATCAAACAATGACTAAAACTAAAAAGGCCAATCACTAGTGCTAACCTAGTCAATATAAACATTATAGCGTCCAAAGTTCTCCAAAGACCCTTCTGATTACCTGTGGTAGGTCATGCGTGAGCTGCTTGAGTCTGTCCTTAAGTCCGAGTGAGTCCTCCTCAGCCTTCCTGTTCTGGATGATGGATAGTCTCTCCTGGACCTTTCATTGATTATCGATGTTAGCGCAGATAACTGGGACTCTTCAGGCCACACTCTCTGATGGCTCTTACCTTCAGAAGCTGTCTCTCCCTGTCCCTCTGCTGCCTCTGCTCCACCTTCTTCTGCATGTCCACCAGAGTACGCATGGTCCTCTCTCTCTCCATCACGGACACTGGCTCCACTGTGCACACTTTGTCTGTCAGAGTGGTCTCCTGCTTTATCTCCTTTAAAAAAAGAAAGTGCATTTTATATATTTTTTTCAGAGACAACCATTTCTAGTTAAGCTAAAGACTATAAATACATTCACTATTTAGATGAACAACTTCACCTATACCTGCTGTTTTTGGGTGATGTTGGAGTATCTCTCCCACAGTAACACAGGTGGGACATGCAGACTCCACAAATGCAAAGATTACACTCATAAACTTGGTGGTAGAATGGTTGATTACAGATTGCGTACATATTACATGGTGGAATTATGAGCGAAAACTATGGAATTTCAGAATTAGGTAAATTTTGATCAACTCCACAACCTAACTTTTCTACTTTTTGTCAAAGGTACTGGAATATGTATTTCCCACAACTAACAACTCATACCATGACATTAGACATGAGTGGTTTTCATACTGTGATTGAAACCCCTGTATGTTTGGTTACTAGCAGAAGTAGATGCAGTGGGTATATACATATATACATTTACTAGTTACACATACACATCAAACTTTACATGTTTTGACTGCTTGCTTCGCATTTGTGAGCAGTTCATTTAGAAACGCAACTGAGGACAAAATGTTCACATGCTGTCTAATATATACCACCCACTAACAGGTGCCATGGTGAAAAAATAATCTTCACCTGTCAGTGGTCACAAACCACAAGCCGAAAACCGCCCACTCCACTGATGACCTACAGCCAACAGCCTGAATGAGTTTTACTGTCACTTTGATAAACCATTGGGCAGCTTTCACACCTCCACCAGTCCCCCCACCCCCCCACCTCAGAGCTGTCATCATCAAGGACTTTTCCACTGTGCCCCCACTACTCTCCCCTAACACCTTGGAGGACATCACATCACCTTGATGTGAAGTATAAGACCAGCACGGTCATGTATATATTATTTGGATCTTATATTCACCGCTGTGATTAGGTCACAGCCTACACAGTTTATCACTAGGAATAATTGATTATGTCACTTTATCATACACCCCATTGGTGTGTTTGGTGTGTTTATAACTTTACCTCAGTATATTATGTATTTTGTGTTTAGTGCAGTTATATTTTTATTATTTTTTATTGTATGTTTAAACCTTGTTTTAAGATTGCGCCGCAGCAATTTCCTAATGATGTTCACTCATATGGCAATGAAACCTTTCTGTTATGCCTGATCAATGTAGCCTACAAGTACTTAGTAAGCACACCTTTAAGAATGACTTACTGTGTTCTTTTCCTGATATTGATCTGCTTTTGTCAGTTCAGTCTCTTTTGCATTTAGATCATCTTCTATTGTAACAGTCACCTGATTGGCTGTCTCATTGCTGGCGATGGGCTGCTCAGAGTTAGAGGAGTTTGATGATGAGGTTAGCAGGTCTTCTGGCACTAAAGCTCGGACCTGGTTTTCATCTTCATTCTCCATTTGTCCTCCTCCAGAAGTTTCACACATTCTCTGGTCTATATTGTCGGTTTTTGTTGAGTCTTTTTGCTCCAGCGGGCTACCGTCCACTCCCTCCTCACTACTGTCAGTATCCAGCGGTTTGCTCCAGGCCAGTGTGATGAGAGATTCCTGCTTCTCGAAGACTTCAGGTCGGGTGGTATCTCCAATAGCTTGTTCATTCTGAGCATTATCTGGCGCACTCAGAACCTCCAAGTAGGGCAGGCCGACCATAGCTGCTCCACAACCTGTAAAACACAAATTATCAACTGATATAGTGGTGCTCAAACTGTGGTCCAGGTCCCACTGGTGGCCTTTTGGCCCAATTATTTGTTTACTAGCATAAAAGTTAAAAAATTAGATTAGTTAAATTTTCTTCTTTAACTGGCAGATCATTTTGATTGAAATAGTAACAAAAACATATTAAAACCAGTCAGAATTGCAGTGAACTAAGTAAAATAACCCAGGCCTGGTAAATAAAGTCAAAACAACAAATCAGGACAAATGTTATGAATTTAAGCCAATTTAATTCATTTAGATTTGTTTTGCAGTGCTGGCCACTATATTAGGTAGACCTGGTCTCTAATAAAGTATTGCTGTGGTCTGCTGTTGTTGCCTGCTATACAACAATGAGATTGTGATATTGTCTTACAACTAGCTACAATTTTAGCACTGCCACTCACTGGACTTTTCCTCTTTTTAGGACCTTTCTGTAAACCCTATGTTTCTAAAATTCATCTTCTAGTAGCTGTTTGCCATTATTAGAAGTAGTTGAGCTGGTCTACCTAATCGTGGCCAGTGAGTTTATGTATCTCTACATTTTAATTCAGATCCCTACCTGTACAGACATCAGCATCAGCTTCCTTTGCAGCAGTTTCAGCCTGTGTCCTAGTTACGTCATTGGTCCCTTCAGTTGAATTGCTGTTTTGGTCTTGATTTGATTTTGAATTCATAGTGTTGTTTTGATTGCTGATGCTTGGGGCTTGTGTCGGGTTGTGTATAAATGTTGAACAGGACTCCAGCGGCTCATCTGAAGTCAGCAGATGGAGCAGATTGGGTAAGGACTGGGCTTGGAGTGCACATCTGTATCCTTCTTGCAGAGATTTGAGAGCTTGTGTGCTCTGTAAATACAGGGACATTTTGTATTATTTATTATTATGTTTGCACATGTACACCACAAGTATCCAAGAGGCCCTTATGTAAGTTGATTTCCATCATTTTGACTATAGATTTATTTACTTACTATGGCCTCTTAGATAATTGAACTTTTTTCAGTGTTCTTTTCTTATTTTAGACAGAATGATCTGCCAGTGGAATAATAAAATATAAAACAGACTAAATGAGTCAAATCAAGATTAATATTTTGAATGCAAACTAAGAATCATTTTATGCTGTGATATTCTACAAGCCAGGCTCTCCTTTATATGAGACCAAAATCCAAGTTTTACATTGAAATTGACGTGTTTTCTGTAAATTATTCAAGGATGTATTTTTTTCCACCACTGGTAAAGAGGTGCTGACCTTGTCCACCAGAGTTGGCAGCAGCACAGATGTTTGGACCTCCTGTAGTTTTAATAAATGAACCATAAGATGTAATCTGCAGTCTTCTAGCTGTGGTTCACAGTGTGTCTTCAGGTTTCTGTAGATCTGCTGAAGCCTTTTTACACATCCGTCCCTCAAACCCGCCTGCTGCTCCGTGCTCTCTGTTGATGAAGAAACATGGACATAATAAAAGCTACCCATTCAAAGTTAAAGTCAAATATGAATTTACCTGGATTGCATCCTAGTCCCTGCACTTCGCCCAGGGAGACCCCTTGTACCAGTTTCATCAGCTGCCTTCTCTCCTGCTCCTGAGTCAGCAGCAGCAGTTGCAGTACTGCCTGTGAGGACAGCTCCTATCTGTGACTAAAATACTACAATGCATTTGTCTAAGTATAATTACCATGAGAACACAATGCTCTCTCCCTGATGCTTTACTACAGTGATTCCCAAAGCGAAGATCCTGCTGGGGGGCCCACAAATATACATATCATATTCAATCAGATTCTATTCAATCACATTTTGATGAAATATGGGAGTAAGTTTTGTATTTTGACAGAACACTTAGGATTAAGGGTGCCACGATGATTATTACATATAGAAGTGGGCCATGACACTCTTGACTTTGGGAATGGCTGGTTTACCATATTTATAGCTGTAGTCAAACGGACCCTCTATGATGTAAAGTAGGTCATCTTTTATAATTATTATTTCACTAAAGTCCTTTCCCTGGCCCTAGCAACATCAAATCAGAGTAGGCTACCATGCCACTCAAAAAAAAATCAATACAAAAATGATTTGATAATAATGGCAGATGACATATTTCACATCATAGAACAGGATAAGATGGTACATTTTAAGCATTTAACACCAGACTCCAGCTTTAACCCGTACCTGCTGGGGTGTTTCTGGGACTGCCTCCACTCTCTGCTCATTGCCTGTAGTCTGTAGCAGTAGTGCAGCTTGCTCAGCTCTCTGTGGACCGCTGACATCTGGCCTGAATAAATACATGCACCAAAAGTGACTATAATAAAACTATGTACACTGTGTATATTTGTATTGTTTCTTTGTTAGCTCACCAGGTCTCCCAGGACTGTTGAGCTGCCAGAAGAGCACCGTAAGACTGCTGTTCTCTTTGAGCACGGAGAGTGGCCAGTCTGATGTATAGACACAGCAGCTTGAATTTCTCCATATTTAATCTGAATTTAACACATGAAGTAAACAATCTCCATCAAGGAACTGGATTAATACAGTTTCAGGCAGTAATACAAAAGTATGTACCTCTGAAACAGATGCTGAAGTGTGGTCTTCTCTTGTTGACAGAGCTTGTCTAACTCACACATAAAAGAAACTGCAGACCAGCTCTTTTCATGGAACCTGTAAAATCATTTTTGAGTCCATGTATTAATAAAATATTTTTATTTCATCATAATATACAGAGTGCCTCGGACGCTTTTTGGCCTCCAAATAATTTTTGAACGTGCCAGTCATTTTGTCCTGTCTCAAGAATCTATATGAGCTCTGAAGAGAACCTGCTGGGACATCTATACACTACAGACCCACTGAAGCACTCATCTTTTGTGTATTCTAGTTGATCATTTTTGAGTCAGTTCAGTGAGTTAGGCTGAGGGATAAAGACCATTATCAGTGAAGTCAATAGTCTGGTTTTTATTATATGCTCATCAACATCTCCAAAAATAACAATTAAACTTAATATATACAGATTTTGACAGTATGTTTAAACTGGATATAAAGTGTTGCTCATAAAGTTGGAATATTCTTTTTTTCAAACACATTCCTCTTTTTATTTTATTTTATTATTTATTTGTTCATCAATATTCATCAATATTCCTTCCATATTATTATTCACCTGCTCGTCAGAGTTTAGAGGAAGTAGCTCAGGATCTGACTGAAGAGTGGGACCACATCAACAAGCTTGTGGACAGTATACCACGACGTCCTGAGGCATTGATCCGTGTCAGGGGCCATACTCCATATTAGTGACATATGAAAGAGTCATATTGGACATTCTTATGCATGAACATGTGTTTTCTGTTTAACTGACCAAGGTGGAAGAACTGAAACAAAATTGTTAATATCTCTGATTGAGTTTGGTCTGATACACATTGTGCAATTGTTTGGTCTCATGTTCACTGTGATGTGTTTGGTCTCATGTTCACTGTGACATGTTTGGTCTCATGTTCACTGTGACGTGTTTGGTCTCATGTTCACTGTGATATGTTT